>JBBHAA010002060.1:0-72500 GCA_037953035.1 Aquarana catesbeiana
TCCATCTTTCTTTCCTTCCATCTTTCTTTCCTTCCATCTTTCTTTCCTTCCATCTTTCTTTCCATCTTTCTTTCTCTTTCTTTCCTTTCCATCTTTCTTTCCTTCCATCTTTCTTTCCTTCCATCTTTCTTTGCTTCCATCTTTCTTTCCTTCCATCTTTCTTTCCATCTTTCTTTCTCTTTCTTTCCTTTGCATCTTTCTTTCCTTCCATCTTTCTTTCCATCTTTCTTTCTGTCCTTTACATCTTTCTTTCTCTTTCTTTCCTTTCCATCTTTCTTTCCTTTCCATCTTTCTTTCCTTTCCATCTTTCTTTCTTTTCTTTCCTTTACATCTTCCTTTCTCTTTCTTTCCATCTTTCTTTCTTTTCTTTCCTTTACATCTTTCTTTCTCTTTCTTTCCATCTTTCTTTCCTTCCATCTTTCTCTTTCTTTCCTTTCCATCTTTCTTTCTTTCCTTCCATCTTTCTTTCCTTTCATCTTTCTTACCTTTCTATCTTTCTTTCCATCTTTCTTTCCTTCCATCTTTCTTTCTTTCCTTCCATCTTTCTTTCTTTCCTTCCATCTCTCTTTCTCTCTTTCCATCTCTCTTTCTTTCTCCCTCCACCCATCCCCCTTTATTTCTCTCTTTGTGACAGCCTACCAGAATAGGTAGGATCTGTGAGAGCAGCTTCCCTGTGCAGCTCTGCTTGAGGAAAATATATCTTTATTATGCCCACTTACCTACCCCCTGTACTGTCCACTCCCCTATACTGTACCCTCCTAATACAGTTCATAATACAGTGGGGCCTCATGTCTAAGTTTTGCCTAAGGCCTCACAAAGTCTAGAGCCGCCTCTGCTGATAATCACCGTTATACTGTATACAGGTTCCTGCCCATTCTCTGAATTCAGTTAGGATATCCTCACACTCACTTACCCGACCTTCTGATTCCTGTGTAGGAATGGATATAGAAGTTTCTGGCACTCTGGACCCACAGTGAGAGAATAAAAATATAAAGACTGAAAACTTTCTCTCTTCAAAGCCTTCAAGCAATAGTTCAGCCGCTTGGAATAATTCCTGCTCATCCGAAAGTGACCAGTATGTGAGCCACGCAGCCCCAAACGTGTACAATCAGACATGAAGCTCCTAATGAAGTCCTCATCCTGAGTCTCATAGAGACAGAAGATGGTATGAGTATACAAAGTCTGATCACTGTAATTCATGGCCCATTCTATGATTGCAGGTTTGGCTCGGAGTGAGATGGTGATTCCTGTGATCTCTGAGAATATCTTCACCTGATTTTCATTTAGGAGACCAAACAGGAATTGTACAGATAATACTAAATGTGAGTTAGTTGATCTGATGTCACGGAGTGATTTCCCTTCACAGATCTCTGGGAGGAAAGTACCTTCCATAGACCCAGACCCATCATCCATCCCATAATAGAGAGCAGCAAGGAACTCCTGTACACTCAGGTGGATGAAGCTGTAGCAGGTCTGGGTGTGGATGTCCCAATGAAAGATGTTCTCATTCAGAAATACAGACTCCACCTCATCCAGAGAAAGTCCATGTCTTTCTAGATCTTTCTTCTCAAATAAGATTTGTCGGTTCAGAAGTCCCTGATTGGCCAGAGCACACAGCTTCTTCAGACAGGTTTGTTTCCTGTGTACAGACTGCTCCTTCTTGATGTGATGTTTTAGTAAAACCATCAGGTAACGAAGGTAAATTGAAGTTGTCGTATGACAGCAAATTGCATCCAAATCTTTTCTTATTTCTTGTTTCATTACAGTGCAGACAATCCAGCATGTGATGGGGACGGCACACATGGTGTACAGAACGTCATTGTCTTTTATTATACGGAGAACCTTGTCTGCATCTTCTTTACTTCCAAAGAATTTATGGACATATTCCTCTCGATCGTCCCTTGTAAATCCCTGGATTTCCACATTGCGAGAATCATCGATGAATGTGTCAAGTTTCTCCATGGCCAGTGACCTTGTGGTGATGATCAGAGAAGATTGTGGGAGAACCTGTCTCCTGAGCAAGCTTTGGAGAATTATTTCTTTGTGGGTTTCCATAGAAATGTCAAGACAACCCTCAGATCTCTCCTCCAGAGTCCACCTCAGTTCATCAAACCCATCAACTATGGTAAGAAGTTTTCTCTGACTTCCAGGATCCTCCAGAATAGACACCAGGTCATCTGAACTCAGTCTGCAGGTTCTGGATAAAAGTCCCACAAGGCTTATGTTTCCAGGGATGGTGTTGAATTCTCTGCAGCTCAGATAAAACACAAAATCAAACTTGTCTTGGTAGAGATCCTCAGAGGCCCAGTCCAGCATGATCTTCCTGGAGGTCATTGTTTTTCCAATCCCAGCAGATCCTTGTAACACCACAATCTTAGGGCTGAACCCTAATTTATCAGGGTCAAAGAGGGCCTGGATTGTGGTTGGGGATCTTTTCTCCATGATCTGTAGATGTTTTCTGCCTGAACTCCTTATTTCTTCTTCTTTTCCCTCTTTATTCTGGGGTCCATTTATCATCAATAAATTGGTGAATCTTTCCTGTAGATGAACAGCCTCCCCCATACGGGAATTATATTCTTTAATCCTCTGGAACCTCTCTTTCTCAGACTCTCTGTGTTCCTTACTGATGTCTTTATGAGAGAAAAGAGAATATTTTATTCCTCATACACACATGAAACAGTATTTATAAGACAGAGTTTTGGAATATTGTATTCTAACCATAAACTCAAAGACTAGAACCCTAAAAGAAGATATCCCATAAAATACAGGAGGACTGTTGAAGCATCCAAACTATGGACACACCATCCAGACCAGAGGCATAAATAGAACCTATATGGCTCTGATGCAAGAAACCATGAAGGGCACCCGCTGACTTCTGGGGCCCTTTCCATCAGTCCCAGGCCCTTTCCTCTGGTCCCAGGGCCCTTTCCTCCAAGGCTGGGGCTCTTCTCTCTGAGGCAAGGGCCCTTTCTTCAGCCCATGGCCCTTTCCACTTGTTCCTGTAGTGGGGGCCTTTATAAGCCCTGGTTCAGTCGGCCCCTCCCCTCTCCATTGAACACATGGCGCCGGCCGCTCATGTCATGTTCTTCTGCTCTTCTTGTCTCTGCAGCAATTTAACTTTAATGTACAGGAGGGGGGGTTAAGTATATACAGGAGGAGGGGGTTAAGTATATACAGGAGGGGGGGTTAGCTATATACAGGAGGAGGGGGGTTAACTATATACAGGAGGGGGAGGGTTAACTATGTACAGGAGGGGGGGTTAACTATATACAGGAGTGGGGTTAACTATATACAGGAGGGGGGCTTACTATATACAGGAGGGGGGAGGGTTAACTATGTACAGGAGGGGGGTAAACTATATACAGGAGGGGAGTTAACTATATACAGGAGGGGGGTTAACTATATACGGGAGGGGGGTTAACTATATACAGAAGGGGGGTTAACTATATACAGGAGGGGGGAGGGTTAACTATGTACAGGAGGGGGGTTAACTATATACAGTAGGGGGTTTAATATTTACAGGAGGGGGTTAACTATTTACAGGAGGGGTTAACTATTTACAGGAGGGGGGTAACTATGTGCAGGGAGGTAACTAGGGGGAGAGGGAAAACTATGTACAGGAGGGGTAACTATGGCTCTGCCGGGACACTGATGGGCTCTGCTGGGGGCACCTGATGCAAGGACGGACTCTGCTGGGGGCACCTGATGCAAGGACGGACACTGCTGGGGACACCTGATGCAAGGACGGACTCTGCTGGTGGCACCTGATGCAAGGACGGGCTCTGCTGGTGGCACCTGATGCAAGGACAGGCTCTGCTGGGGACACCTGATGCAAGGATGGACTCTGTCGGGGGCACCTGATGCAAGGACGGACTCTGCCGGGGGCACCTGATGCAAGGACAGTCTCTGCTGGGGGCACCTGATGCAAGGACAGTCTCTGCTGGTGGCACCTGATGCAAGGACGGGCTCTGCCGGGAGCACCTGATGCAAGGACGGACTCTGCCGGGGGCACCTGATGCAAGGACGGACTCTGCCGGGGGCACCTGATGCAAGGACGGACTCTGCTGGGGACACCTGATGCAAGGATGGACTCTGCTGGGGGCACCTGGTGCAAGGCCAGACTCTGCTTGGAGCACCTGATGCAAGGAAGGACTCTGCTGGTGGCAGGCGACGTGGCTAGTGATAAGTTCAGAGACACTACTGGTTCGGCATTATGGTGAGTTGAATGATTTTATTTTATAATACAATGTAATAATAGAAATAATGCACTTCAGTCACCCTGACACCATAACAACCATGGTGCCGGAATGATTGAAGCGCTAACACCAGGTGTTTGGAGTATCTTTATCTGCTGATTGTTAAACTTTCTAGAATACACATATTTCTATTGTTGTGTAGGATCTGGGGCTGCTGTCCCTTCATTCCTCTCTCCCCCTTTCCCTCTCCATCCCTCATTCATCTCAGACACACCCTTTGAGCCATGCCCATTTAAGCCACACCCACCATTTCACGTAAACCACGCCCATCTTTTGCCGCAGCGCAGTTATCTATTTATTTTGCTATTCCACGCCTACATACGCATGCCCCGCCCCCCTAATTGTTATACATATAATTATAATATATAATTTTTTTTGCAATGTTGGCAACTATGACTAACCTGATAATGTTTTGCCATGTGTCGTCTTCTTCAGATTGGCTGGAAATAAGATTAGGGAAGTGATTAGTCCTGACAAACCTCTGAAATGTATAAAATAATAACTAAGAGAATTATTAGTGTAGCAGATCCTCCCAGACACCATCATCCCACCAACCCTCTGTAGATTGGGGTCTCTCCTCCTCCAGGTGATGGGGAGTGTCTTTGTCTGCCTGGTAACATCTCAGCACATTGCAGTGACATGTGACCATGGTGGGGGACCAGAAA
This sequence comes from Aquarana catesbeiana, assembly GCA_037953035.1. Lineage (NCBI taxonomy): Eukaryota > Metazoa > Chordata > Amphibia > Anura > Ranidae > Aquarana > Aquarana catesbeiana. The sequence continues at coordinate 4,922 of JBBHAA010002060.1, forward strand.
ATCCCCCAATTCTCTATGCAGGTTTACAGGCACACACCTAGAATCTGTAGCCTTGACTCCTCTTTCTGATGGAGGTTCAGGTGGATACATGGGGCACAAGGCTCAGAACCCCGAGCAACAATCATGAGGGTCTCCTAGGAATACAGCCATAAATATGGAGGTTCTGTATAATAGACAAGTGGCTGTAATTGTATTGCTCTGCTCAGCATGCTGAGTAGGGATGAGCAGAAAAAAAAACCCTGTTCGGTTCGCACCAGAACTTGCGAACAGGCAAAAAATTTTTTGAACACGCGAACACCGTTAAAGTCTATGGGACACAAACATGAATAATCAAAAGTGCTAATTTTAAAGGCTTATATGCACGGTATTGTCATAAAAAGTAAAAAACAAAAGAAGAGGAGCGCTGCTAAGTAAAATCATTTATTCACCAACGGACAATAAAAGTATCAACTTACATTGAAAAGCAGTATGTTGAGCGGAAACATGGGGGGGGAGAAGGACAATCAGCAATTCCTGAGAGACGCCCCCAAACCAAACGCAATCTGACAAGGAAGCCAGGATGGGATGAAGCCTGTCTCTGCGGAGTAGGGATGAGCTTCGAGTTCGAGTCAAACTCATGTTCGACTCGAACATTGGCTGTTCGGAAGGTGGCCGAACAGCGAACAATTTGGAGTGTTTGCAGCAAATTCGAATGCCGCGGAACACCCTTTAAAAGTCTATGGGAGAAATCAAAAGTGCTAATTTTAAAGGCTTATATGCAAGTTATTGTCATAAAAAGTGTTTGGGGACCCGGGTCCTGCCCCAGGGGACATGGATCAATGCAAAAAAAAAGTTTTAAAAAAGGCCGTTTTTTCAGGAGCAGTGATTTTAATAATGCTTAAAGTCAAACAATAAAAGTGTAATATCCCTTTAAATTTCGTAGCTGGGGGGTGTCTATAGTATGCCTGTAAAGGGGCGCATGTTTCCTGTGTTTAGAACAGTCTGACAGCAAAATGACATTTCGAAGGAAAAAAACCCATTTAAAACTACTCGCGGCTATTGCATTGCCGACAATACACATAGAAGTTCATTGATAAAAACGGCATGGGAATTCCCCACAGGGGAACCCCGAACCAAAATTTAAAAAAAAAAGGACGTGGGAGTCCCCCTAAATTCCATACCAGGCCCTTCAGGTCTGGTATGGATATTAAGGGGAACCCCGGCCAAATTTTTTTTTAAAAATGACGTGGGGTTCCCCCTAAATTTCATACCAGACCCTTCAGGTCTGGTATGGATTTTAAGGGGAACCCCGCACCAAAAAAAAAAAAAAAACGGCGTGGGGTCCCCCCAAAAATCCATACCAGACCCTTATCCGAGCACGCAACCTGGCAGGCCGCAGGAAAAGAGGGGGGGACGAGAGTGCGCCCCCCCTCCTGAACCGTACCAGGCCACATGCCCTCAACATTGGGAGGGTGCTTTGGGGTAGCTCCCCAAAACACCTTGTCCCCATGTTGATGAGGACAAGGGCCTCATCCCCACATCCATGGCCGGTGGTTGTGGGGGTCTGCGGGCGGGGGACTTATCGGAATCTGGAAGCCCCCTTTAACAAGGGGACCCCCAGATCCTGGCCCCCCGTGTGAAATGGTAAGGGGGTACTTACTCCTACCATTTCACTAAAAAACTGTCAAAAATGTCAAAAATGACAAGAGACAGTTTTTGACAATTCCTTTATTTAAATGCTTCTTCTTTCTTCTATCTGCCTTCATCTTCTTGTTCTTATGGCTCTTCTGGTTCTTCCTCCGGTGTTCTCGTCCAGCATCTCCTCCGCGGAGTCTTCTATCTTCTTCTCCTCGGGCCGCATTTAAATAAAGGAATTGTCAAAAACTGTCTCTTGTCATTTTTAACATTTTTGACAGTTTTTTTGTGAAATGGTAGGGGTACTTTTGTACCCTCTTATCATTTCGCACAGGGGGAGGGCCGGGATCTGGGGGGGACCCCCAGGGTTGTGGGGGTTGTGGGGATGAGGCCCTTGTCCCCATCAACATGGGGACATGGTGTTTTGGGGGGCTACCCCAAAGCACCCTCCCAATGTTGAGGGCATGTTGGCTGGTACGATTCAGGAGGGGGGCCGCTCTCTCATCCCCCCTCTTTTCCTGTGGCCTGCCAGGTTGCGTGTTCGGATAAGGGTCTGGTATGGATTTTTGGGGGGGAACCCATGCTGGTTTTTTAAAAAATTTCGACGTGGGGTTCCCCTTAAAATCCATGCAAGACCTGAAGGGCCTGGTATGGAATTTAAGGGGACCCCCACGTCATTTTTCTTTTTAAATTTTGGTTTGGGGTTCCCCTGTGGGGAATTCCCATGCCGTTTTTATCAATGAACTTTTATGTTTATTGTCGGACCGGCAATTCATTAATACCCGCGAGTAGTTTAAATTACCTTTTCTCCTTTGAAAATGTCATTTTGCTATCAGACTGTTCTAAACACCGGAAACATGCGCCCCTTTATAGGCATACTATAGACACCCCCCAGGTATGAAATTTAAAGGGATATTACACTTTTATAGGGCGTACACACGGTCGGACTTTGTTCGGACATTCCGACAACAAAATCCTAGGATTTTTTCCGACGGATGTTGGCTCAAACTTGTTTTGTCTACACACGTTCGCACAAAGTTGTCGAAAAATCCGATCGTTCTAAACGCGGTGATGTAAAACACTTACGTCGGGACTATAAACGGGGCAGTGGCCAATAGCTTTCATCTCTTTATTTATTCTGTGCATGCGTGGCACTTTGTCCGTCGGATTTGTGTACACACGATCGGAATTTCCGACAACGGATTTTGTTGTCGGAAAATTTTATCTCCTGCTCTCCAACTTTGTGTGTCGGAAAATCCGATGGAAAATGTCCGATGGAGCCCACACATGGTCGGAATTTCCGACAACACGCTCCGATCGGACATTTTCCATCAGAAAATCCGACTGTGTGTACGGGGCATAAGTGTTTGACTGTAAGCATTATTAAAATCACTGCTCCCGAAAAAACGGCCGTTTTAAAAAAACTTTTTTTGCATTGATCCATGTCCCCTGGGGCAGGACCCGGGTCCCCAAACACTTTTTATGACAATAACTTGCATATTAGCCTTTAAAATTAGCACTTTTGATTTCTCCCATAGACTTTTAAAGGGTGTTCCGCGGCATTCAAATTTGCCCCAAACACCCCAAATTGGTCACTGTTCGGCGAACTTGCGAACACGAGTTTGACTTGAACTCGAAGCTCATCCCTAATGCTGAGTGATGTCATAGTGTTATGGTGACCAGGGCAGGACTTAGGGTGGTGGGGGCCCCTGGGCTTGAGTCACTTTCAGGCCCTACCTTCTATACATTACTTTAAATAGAACAAAATGATAGATGCACAAGCTATGTATTAGAGCTACACAATTCTGGATAAATTGAGAATAAAAATAGAGATCACGATTCTGAACAAACAACTAAACAAAATTACATAATTTATGTTAATTGCTGAAGTCTATTAACCGGTTTAATACAGGGCATTTTCACCCCCTTCCTTCCCAGACCAATTTTTCGTTTTCAGCGCTGTCGCATTTTAAACGCGCGGTCGTGCAAAATTGTACCCAAACAAAATTGACGTCCTTTTTTCCCCACAAATAGAGCTTTCTTTTGGTGGTATTTGATCACCTCTGCAGTTTTTATTTTTTGCGCTATAAACAAAAGAAGAGCGACAATTTTGAAAAAAATACTTTTTCTTACTTTTTGCTATTCTTTAGTTTAGGCCGATATGTATTCTTCTACATGTTTTTGGTTAAAAAATTGCAATAAGTGTATATTGATTGATTTGCGCAAAAGTTATAGCGTCTACAAAATACGGGATAGATTTATGGCATTTTTAAAAAAGAAATATATATTTTTTTTTTCTAGCAATAGCGGCGATCTGCGATTTTTTTTTTCATGACTGCGACATTATGGCGGACACATCAGACACTTTTGACACATTTTTGGGACCATTCACATTTATACAGCGATCAATGCTATAAAATTGCATTGATTACTGTATAAATGTGACAGGCAGGGAAGGGGTTAACCACTAGGGGGAGATGAGGGGTTAAATGTGTTTCCTAGGGGAGTGATTCTAACTGTAGGGGGGAGGGGACTCACAAGGGGAGGAGACCGATTGGTGTACTGGGAACACAGATTGGTCTCCTCTCACCTGACAGATCCACGATCCTGCTCGGTTAACGGGCAATCGTGGGTGCCCAGCGGACATCACGGCCCCCGGGCACGTGCACCGGGTCCCGAGCAACGTGGAGGGCGCGCGCCCCCAAGACGTCCGGGAAGCCCAGGACGTCATATGATGGCCACCCAGAATGGGAGATCCCATCTGTGGCTGTCATATTACTATACGCGGGTATTGAAGTGGTTAAAAATGTTTAATTAATCTGAATTATTTTTTAAAAAATTGGGTTTGAATGAATGATTCAATTCCTCAATCAAATACACTTGTTTCATAGATGAATCAGCATTTTTGAATGAATCTCCTGAATGAACGATTCAATGACAAATGTTTTTTTTTAAAGTCATTTATCGCCATCTGGTGGCGTAACAATATAATCGATCCAAACGTTATTTGAAGTGCCAAGCTACTCTTAACCAGTTGCCGACCGCCGCACGACGATGTACGTCGGCAGAGCGGCACGGGCAGGCAAAAGGGCTTACCTGTACGTCCTTGCCTGCCCGCGGGTGGGGGGTCCAATTGGACCCCCCCGGTGCCTGCGGCGGTCGGCAAATCCTCCCCGGCGATCGGTGGTGAGGGGGAGGCCATCCATTCGTGCCCCCCCCCCCTCGCAATCGCTCCCAGCCAATGGGATCATTTCCCTGCCTCTGTATTGTACACAGAGGCAGAGGAAATTATGTCATCTCTCCTCGGCTCGGTATTTTCCGTTCCGGCACCGAGGAGAGAAGACTGAAATGTGAGTGCACAACACAAACACACACAGTAGAACATGCCAGGCACACAAAACACCCCGACCCCCCCCCGATCGCCCCCCGATCCCCCCCAATCACCCCCCCTGTCACAAACTGACACCAAGCAGGTTTTTTTTTTCTGATTACTGTATTGGTGTCAGTTTGTGACAGTTAGTGTGTTAGGGCAGTGAGTGTTAGGCCCCCTTTAGGTCTAGGATACCCCCCTAACCCCCCCTAATAAAGTTTTAACCCCTTGATCACCCCCTGTCACCAGTGTCGCTAAGCGATCATTTTTCTGATCGCTGTATTAGTGTCACAGGTGACGCTAGTTAGGGAGGTAAATATTTAGGTTCGCTGTCAGCGTTTTATAGCGACAGGGACCCCCATATACTATCTAATAAATGTTTTAACCCCTTGATTGCCCCTTAGTTAACCCTTTCACCACTGATCACCGTATAACCGTTGCGGTGATGCTGGTTAGTTTGTTTATTTTTTATAGTGTCAGGGCACCCGCCGTTTATTACTGAATAAAGGTTTAGCCCCCTGATCGCCCGGCGGTGATATGCGTCGCCCCAGGCAGCGTCAGATTAGCGCCAGTACCGCTAACACCCACGCACGCACCGTACACCTCCCTTAGTGGTATAGTATCTGAACGGATCAATATCTGATCCGATCAGATCTATACTAGCGTCCCCAGCAGTTTAGGGTTCCCAAAAACGCAGTGTTAGCGGGATCAGCCCAGATACCTGCTAGCACCTGCGTTTTGCCCCTCTGCCCGGCCCAGCCCAGCCCACCCAAGTGCAGTATCGATCGATCACTTTCACTTACAAAACACTAAACGTATAACTGCAGCGTTCGCAGAGTCAGGCCTGATCCCTGCGATCGCTAACAGTTTTTTTGGTAGCATTTTGGTGAACTGGCAAGCACCAGCCCCAAGCAGCGTCAGGTTAGTGCCAGTACCGCTAACACCCACGCACGCAGCATACGCCTCCCTTAGTGGTATAGTATCTGATCGGATCAATATCTGATCCGATCAGATCTATACTAGCGTCCCCAGCAGTTTAGGGTTCCCAAAAACGCAGTGTTAGCGGGATCAGCCCAGATACCTGCTAGCACCTGCGTTTTTCCCCTCCGCCCGGCCCAGCCCACCCAAGTGCAGTATCGATCGATCACTGTCACTTACAAAACACTAAACGCATAACTGCAGCGTTCGCAGAGTCAGGCCTGATCCCTGCGATCGCTAACAGTTTTTTGGGTAGTATTTTGGTGAACTGGCAAGCACCAGCTCCAGGCAGCGTCAGGTTAGCGCCAGTAGCGCTAACACCCACGCACGCACCGTACACCTCCCTTAGTGGTATAGTATTTGAACGGATCAATATCTGATCCGATCAGATCTATACTAGCATCCCCAGCAGTTTAGGGTTCTCACAAACGCAGTGTTAGTGGGATCAGCCCAGATACCTGCTAGCACCTGCGTTTTGCCCCTCCGCCCGGCCCAGCCCACCCAAGTGCAGTATCGATCGATCACTGTCACTTACAAAAGACTAAAATGCATAACTGCAGCGTTCGCAGAGTCAGGCCTGATCCCTGCGATCGCCAACAGATTTTTTGGTAGCGTTTTGGTGAACTGGCAAGCGCCAGCGGCCTAGTACACCCCGGTCGTAGTCAAACCAGCACTGCAGTAACACTTGGTGACGTGGCGAGTCCCATAAGTGCAGTTCAAGCTGGTGAGGTGGCAAGCACAAGTAGTGTCCCGCTGCCACCAAAAAGACAAACACAGGCCCGTCGTGCCCATAGTGCCCTTCCTGCTGCATTCGCCAATCCTAATTGGGAACCCACCACTTCTGCAGCGCCCGTACTTCCCCCATTCACATCCCCAACCAAATGCAGTCGGCTGCATGAGAGGCATTTTTATGTGCTCCCGAGTACCCCTACCCAACGACCCCCCCAAAAAAGATGTTGTGTCTGCAGCAAGCGCGGATATAGGCGTGACACCCGCTATTATTGTCCCTCCTGTCCTGACAATCCTGGTCTTTGCATTGGTGAATGTTTTGAATGCTACCATTCACTAGTTGAGTATTAGCGTAGGGTACAGCATTCCACAGACTAGGCACACTTTCACAGGGTCTCCCAAGATGCCATCGCATTTTGAGAGACCCGACCCTGGAACCGGTTACAGTTATAAAAGTTACAGTTACAAAAAAAGTGTAAAAAAAAAACACAAACAAAAATATAAAATAAAAAATAATAGTTGTCGTTTTATTGTTCTCTCTCTCTCTATTCTCTCTCTATTGTTCTGCTCTTTTTTACTGTATTCTATTCTGCAATGTTTTATTGTTATTATGTTTTATCATGTTTGCTTTTCAGGTATGCAATTTTTTATACTTTACCGTTTACTGTGCTTTATTGTTAACCATTTTTTTGTCTTCAGGTATGCCATTCACGACTTTGAGTGGTTATACCAAAATGATGCTTGCAGGTTTAGGTATCATCTTGGTATCATTCTTTTCAGCCAGCGGTCGGCTTTCATGTAAAAGCAATCCTAGCGGCTAATTAGCCTCTAGACTGCTTTTACAAGCAGTGGGAGAGAATGCCCCCCCACCGTCTTCCGTGTTTTTCTCTGGCTCTCCTGTCTCAACAGGGAACCTGAGAATGCAGCCGGTGATTCAGCCAGCTGACCATAGAGCTGATCAGAGACCAGAGTGGCTCCAAACATCTCTATGGCCTAAGAAACCGGAAGCTACGAGCATTTTTTGACTTAGATTTTGCCGGATGTAAATAGCGCCATTGGGAAATTGGGGGAGCATTTTATCACACCGATCTCGGTGTGGTCAGATGCTTTGAGGGCAGAGGAGAAATCTAGGGTCTAATAGACCCCATTTTTTTCAAAAAAGAGTACCTGTCACTACCTATTGCTATCATAGGGGATATTTACATTCTCTGAGATAACAATAAAAATGATTTAAAAAAAAAATGAAAGGAACAGTTTAAAAATGAGATAAAAAAGCAAAAAAATAATAAAGAAAAAAAAAAAAAAGCACCCCTGTCCCCCCTGCTCTCGCGCTAAGGCGAACGCAAGCGGCGGTCTGGCATCAAATGTAAACAGCAATTGCACCATGCATGTGAGGTATCACCGCGAAGGTCAGATCGAGGGCAGTAATTTTAGCAGTAGACCTCCTCTGTAAATCTAAAGTGGTAACCTGTAAAGGCTTTTAAATGCTTTTAAAAATGTATTTATTTTGTTGCCACTGCACGTTTGTGCACAATTTTAAAGCATGTCATGTTTGGTATCCATGTACTCGGCCTAAGATCATCTTTTTTATTTCATCAAACATTTGGGCAATATAGTGTGTTTTAGTGCATTAAAATTTTAAAAAGTGTGTTTTTTCCCCAAAAAATGCATTTGAAAAATCGCTGCGCAAATACTGTGTGAAAAAAAAAATGAAACACCCACCATTTTAATCTGTAGGGCATTTGCTTTAAAAAAATATATAATGTTTGGGGGTTCAAAGTAATTTTCTTGCAAAAAAAATAATTTTTTCATGTAATCAAAAAGTGTCAGAAAGGGCTTTGTCTTCAAGTGGTTAGAAGAGTGGGTGATGTGTGACATAAGCTTCTAAATGTTGTGCATAAAATGCCAGGACAGTTCAAAACCCCCCCAAATGACCCCATTTTGGAAAGTAGACACCCCAAGCTATTTGCTGAGAGGCATGTCGAGTCCATGGAATATTTTATATTGCGACACAAGTTGCGGGAAAGAGACCCTTTTTTTTTTTTTCTTTTTGCACAAAGTTGTCACTAAATGATATATTGCTCAAATATGCCATGGGAATATGTGAAATTACACCCCAAAATACATTCCTTTGCTTCTCTTGAGTATGGGGATACCACATGTGTGGGACTTTTTGGGAGCCTAGCCGCGCACGGGACCCCGAAAACCAAGCACCGCCTTCAGGCTTTCTAAGGGCGTAAATTTTTGATTTCACTCTTCACTGCCTATCACAGTTTCAGAGGCCATGGAATGCCCAGGTGGCACAAACCCCCCCCAAATGACCCCATTTTGGAAAGTAGACACCCCAAGCTATTTGCTGAGCGGTATAGTGAGTATTTTGCAGACCTCACTTTTTGTCACAAAGTTTTGAAATTTAAAAAAAGAAAAAAAACATTTTTTTTCTTGTCTTTCTTCATTTTCAAAAACAAATGAGAGCTGCAAAATACTCACCATGCCTCTCAGCAAATAGCTTGGGGTGTCTACTTTCCAAAATGGGGTCATCTGGGGGGGTTTGTGCCACCTGGGCATTCCATGGCCTCTGAAACTGTGATAGGCGGTGAAGAGTGAAATCAAAAATTTATACCCTTAGAAATCCTGAAGGCGGTGATTGGTTTTCGGGGCCCAGTACGCGGCTAGGCTCCTAAAAAGTCCCACACATGTGGTATCCCCATACTCAGGAGAAGCAGCTGAATGTATTTTGGGGTGTAATTCCACATATGCCCATGGCCTGTGTGAGCAATATATCATTTAGTGACAACTTTGTGCAAAAAAAAAAAATTGTCACTTTCCCGCAACTTGTGTCAAAATATAAAACATTCCATGGACTCAACATGCCTCTCAGCAAATAGCTTGGGGTGTCTACTTTCCAAAATGGGGTCATTTGGGGGGGGTTTGTGCCATCTGGGCATTTTATGGCCTTCAAAACTGTGATAGGTAGTGAGGAGTAAAATCAAAAATGTACGCCCTTAGAAATCCTGAAAGCAGTGATTGGTTTTCGGGGCTCCGTACGCGGCTAGGCTCCCAAAAAGTCCCACACATGTGGTATCCCCATACTCAGGAGAAGCAGCTAAATGTATTTTGTGGTGCAATTCCACATATGCCGATGGCCTGTGTGAGCAACATATCATTTAGTGACAACTTTTTTTTGTCATTATTCAATCACTTGGGACAAAAAAAATGAATATTCAATGGGCTCAACATGCCACTCAGCAATTTCCTTGGGGTGTCTACTTTCCAAAATGGGGTCATTTGTGGGGGTTTTGTACTGCCCTGCCATTTTAGCACCTCAAGAAACGACATAGGCAGTCATAAATTAAAGGCTGTGTAAATTCCAGAAAATGTACCCTAGTTTGTAGGCGCTATAACTTTTGCGCAAACCAATAAATATATACTTTTTTTTTTTTAACAATATGTTTATTGAGTTTTTCACAGGGTATCAGTACAGACGGTTGATGTAATAGCAAAGTTACATGGATTAGTACATAGTGCAATAACCAGTGTTGTTTTGTACATAGTGATTAAAGTTGAAGTTCGATGAGTGGAGGCACCATCTCCAATCCCCGGCACCCCATCTGGGTTCTTACTGTGCCATGAGACTAGAGGTAGCGCCACCAACCATCTACCTGACAAAGCTGGGTAACTTGTAGAACTATTAACATTCTAGATATGAAAGCTTAAAAAAAAGAGAAAAGAAAAGAACAAAAACAAAAAAATAACTGTAGAGCAAAGGTAACTTGCGAGCCTACTTGTTATGAGTGTAGGACATGAGTGCATGTCCCATGCTAAGTAGTAACTGAGAGAAGTGCCCCCAGGCGGAGCGGTGCATGGCCAGGGGGTTCCTACTTTCTGTGCATGTTAGATATGCGAGGTTGTGGCAGACTACGGGGGTAAAAATGAAGAAATTGAGATATGTTGCGACGTAAAAGAAGAAGGCAATCAGGGTAATGTTGTACTCCTCGGGTCAGTGATCCAGGGTTCCCAGTTGAGACAAAATACATGTTGGCCTTAGCAAAGGAGAATTCCATTAGGAAATGGTTGTTTAGTAGAACGATGAGTTCCGATCCAGAGGGGGCTTGTGAGGCTTTCCATTTTTTCGTTAGAGCTAAACGGGCTGCAATGAGTATATGTGTCGCCAGGACTCTGATATTTTTGGGCCAGTTGGGGATGTTGAGACCCAGGAGGAGGTCCAGTGGGGATGGCGGCAAGGGGATTTTGCAGAGCTGTGAGAGGAGGTTGGAGACCTCTTTCCAGTATGGGCGGATGTTAGGACAGTCCCACCAAATGTGGCTTAGGGTGCCTTTGCTTGAGCAGTTTCTCCAGCATTGAGAGGAGGCAGCCGGGTAAATATTTGCCAATCTGGCTGGGGTGTAGTACCACTTGTGGAACAGTTTTTGCGACGATTCCCAGTGAGATATGCATTTTGAAGCTTTAAGAGGGATGGTCAGGGCTTTGTGCCACAACGGGAGCTTCGGTGGCGAGCTTGTGAATGTGGACCAGAATGTGATGGATGAAGGTGTGATCCTCAGAGAGCCTTGTTAACACCTTGTAAATCCATGCAATGCCTTTAACTGCTGGGTTCAGGGTATTGTAAAAATTCAGGATGTCAGCTATTTGGGATTCACTTGCTGTGAGATCAAGTTTACCGATGATAGAGCGGAGTCTCATATACAAAAAAGATGTATTAGCAGGTAGATCAAAAGATTGTTGTAGATGTGGGAAAGGGTGGGGTACAGATGTGGAGATGAGTTGTCCCAAGTTGGTAAGTCCTTTTTGTATCCATACCCGAAAGGATAAATTAGGAGAGATCAACTCTAGTGCTTGGAGGTGTATTTTGGAAAGGATAGCTTTGGGAATGCCCATGGATTTTTTTGCAGTGGCTGACCACACTCGGATGGCTGCGGTTACCGTAAGTAGGAAGTGTCGATGTGGTTGCAAGCCGAGTAGTGCAGCCATTAGTGTGTGTTGTGGATTCGCGTTGAGGGCCATGGTTTCAATTTGTGTCCAGGTCTTGGTCGAGGTGGGTGCCCACCATTCCCGTAGTTGATCTAGTATGACTGCCTTGTAGTATGCGTGGACGTTGGGGGCTCCCATTCCTCCATTTTGTACAGGAGACAAGAGGATTTCTTTTTTGAATCTGGGATGTTTATGTTGCCAAATATGTGTATTAAGTATATTTTGTAGCTGTGCCAGTTGCTGGGGTATCATAGGTATCGGGATTGTGCGAAACATATACAGAATATGTGGCAGTAAAAACATTTTGACTTGAGCTATTCTACCCGCCCAAGAGACAGTATAGTTACACATATTTTTGGAGATGCGCAGAAGCTTTTCCTGTAAGGCAGCGAAGTTTAGTTGAAGCATAGATTTACTGGGGAAGGTTAGTTGGATACCCAGGTATGGGAGCGAGGAATTTGTAGCCCAAGTGAACGGAGTGGTTGTCGAGATGTGATGTGAAGTTTGAGGGTCTATCCCTAGGTTCAGCATGGTGGATTTGCTGTGGTTTATTTTATATAGAGAGATTGAACTAAATTTTTCCAATGTTTTTTGGATATTGGGGAGGTAAGATCTGGGATTTGTGAGGGTAATGATAACGTCATCCGCGTAGAGACCGATTTTATGTTCAACCGTCCCCACAGTAATGCCCGATATTGCTGGTGTGGATCTAATGGCCTGTGCAAGTGGTTCCATCACCATGGCAAATATCAGGGGGGAAAGTGGGCACCCCTGTCTAGTGCCATTAGTGATGCGAAAGGGGTCTGATATTATGCCTGAGGTCCAAACTCGGGCGCTGTGGAAGGAGTAAAGGTTGAGTATAGCCTGGAGGATAGTCCCTGTCAGTCCGAACTTGAGCATGACCTTTTCCATGTATTTCCAGTGCACCCTGTCAAACGCCTTCTCTGCATCCAGGGAGAGGAAGAGAGAAGGCGTTTGACTGTGTTCCACCCATTGGATCAAGTCAATAAGGCGTCTGGTACCGTCGGAGGCCTGCCTACCAGGCACGAAGCCGACCTGGTCCGGGTGTATGATAAGGGGGATTACTTTGGACAATCGTTGAGCTAATATTTTTGCATATAGCTTGGTATCAGTATTCAGGAATGAGATCGGGCGGTAATTGGCTGGGTTATCAGGAGATTTGCCTGCTTTGGGTATGGTGACAATGAGGGCCTCCAGGGCTTCTGTGGGGATTTTGCCTGTATGAGTATATTGGTTAAAGGTAGTGCATAAGTGCGGGGTGATCACGTCCGAGAAGTGTTTGTAATACTCGTTCGGGAATCCATCGGGCCCTGGGGCCTTGTGTAGGGGTAATCGTTTGATAGCTGTGCGAATTTCCTCAGGGGAAAAAGGCATAGAGATGGAGTCTAGTTGCTCAGTGGATATTGAGGGGAGGTGAATTGAGGAGAGAAACTCATCTATGTCTGCTAATTTTGGCTTGGTTTCCTGATTTAGGTCATTGAGATTGTAAAGTTTGGCGTAAAAGGCACTGAATTCATTTGCTATATCTAGAGGAATTTGAACTTTTTTACCTTGGGAGCCGGATAAGTATTGTATCTTATTATTGGCCCGGTGTTTTTGGAGTTGCTTGGCCAGGAACGCACCTGACCTGTTGGCTGAGGAGTAATATTGTAGCTTAAGGCGTTTTACATAGTAGTCAAATCTTTTGTGGAGATGTTCGCTAAGGTCGTATCGTAGGTTTTTGAGTTCTAGGGATAATTTGGTAGATGGAGTTTGTTTATTGGCAAATTCTAAGGCTCTGATCTGTTTTAGTAGTGTTTCCGTGGTGGCCGTTTGTTGTCGTTTAGTTTGTGCTCCGTATTTAATGAGGAGGCCCCGTGAGAAAGCTTTATGCGCATGCCAAACCATGGATTGGTCAGCAGTAGATTGTATATTGATGTCAAAGTATGTCTCAATCTCGGATCGAAGCTCATTCTCAAAGAATGGGTTGGTGAGGAGGGATGTGTTTAGTCTCCAAATAGTATGACTAGTAGTCTTTTTGCAATTAAATAATGTGATGGATATGGGTGCGTGGTTCGACCATGTGATTGTACCTATGCGTGCTTCAGCGATTGATTGGAGGAGAAATTTGTCTGTGAGGAACATGTCGATCCGAGAGTAAGACTGCTGGGGGCTGGAGAAGAAGGTGTAATCTCGCTCTATATCATGGGTACATCTCCACAGGTCATAAAGATCTTCTTTATGTAGCAGGGAGGACAAGGCAGAGGGCCTACGTTTAGTGGGATTGGATGTGTCTAGGGTTGTGTCAATGATTTCGTTAAAGTCCCCACATAGTATAACTGGATTGCATCTATACGGTGTCAGTTTGGAGATCAATGTGTTGAAAAATTTCTTTTGGCCAGTATTAGGGGCGTATAGGTTTACTAGGGTGAGGCGTTGGTTTGCAATCGTGGCTGAGAGAATCAGGTATCTGCCATCTTCATCAGCTTCACAGTGGTGTAATTGAAAGGAGACAGAGGAACTAACCGCAATCATTACTCCCCTTTTTTTGGTGGGGGCACTGGCAAAGAAGCAGTGTGGGTATCGCGTATGCGAGCATTTTGGGGAGTTATTTTTAGCGAAATGCGTTTCTTGTACGCAAAACACGTCAGCGTGTTGGGACAGTGCCTCTTTCCAGAGGAGGTTGCGTTTGAATGGGGAATTCAATCCCTTCACATTTAAGGAGGTGATTTTGAGGGCCATGATAGTGGGGGATGACCCAGGTTAGGAATGAAAGGAGCGAGATTCCACACCTCTTCTATTCACCCTGACTAAATATGAATCAAACAATAGAGTAGGTATCTATACAGAGTACGTCTGTTATATACAAAAATCGTATAGGAGACACTCGTTACAGTCACTCAGGACTGTCAAATATGTTATAATGCGGAAGTAGGTCAAATGTTAAATAGAGTATACGTTTGGTATGAATGCTTAAACACTGTTAGGAGAACCAAAAGGAAAAAAATAAGAATACAAAGAGAAAAGCAATATATATCTCTTTAGGAACAAAAAGTAAATAGAACAATTAGAACAGTGTGCTTAGCACACTATAACCTTAGGGAGTGGGTGTGTTTCAGTAACTGCGCCCATCAGGGATCTTAGTGGTGGTGCGGAGGACCAAGGGCCTGTTTGTTGTTACGGGCCTCGCCGGGATCATGTATCCCATTCCTTGCAGACGGAGAACATGAATAGGAGCCCCTGTAATCTTTTTGGTTGGCAGACACGGGCAGAAATCCCCAGTTGGTTAGCTTTTTATATCCATCTTTGGGAGTAAGGATGGGAATTATCTGTTGCTGGTATGTGACCAGTAGCTTGGTAGGGAAACCCCATTTGTATGTAGATTTCTTCTCCTGTAGCACAGAGGTTACAGGGGTGAATGCCCTTCTCATCTCCATCGTGACCTTGGATAGGTCACTAAACATGAGGATATTAGTATAAGGTGCTGGCAGCGGTTTAGTGGTTTTGGCAATTTGTAGAATCTGCTCTTTAACTTGAAAGTAATGCACTCTCGCTAGTATGTCCCTGGGGGTATTAGGGGGGAGGTGTGCTGGCTTGGCAATTCTGTGTGCTCTATCAATCGTGATGTCTTGTGCGTTTAGACGAGGCAGTAAGCTGGAGAACATCTCTCGCAGGTAGGGCGTAATTTCATTCGGCTTAACAGATTCGGGGATACCCCTGAATTTAATGTTGTTCCTTCTGGAACGATCTTCCAAATCTGCTAATTTCAGCTTCATGTGGTGTATTTCAGACGCATGGTGTTCATGTGCATCTAGCAATTCTACTCTGCCATGTATCTGAGAGACAGAAAGTTGCAGTTCTCTGTGGAGGTCTCTCTGCAGGGTAAGGAGCATAGCTTTCATCATTGATTCTGTCACAGGGCTATCAGAGACAGGGATGGTTGCTAGAGCTGGGGTGTGTGCAGTGTCAAGCTCTCTGTCAGCCCATTGATGTCGCTTGTACTGTGGCTCCTTACTGGGGGAGATGGCTGGGGAGGAGGCCAGTCTCTTACCTCTGTCTGTTCCTAGTTGTGAGGAGGAGACATCTGGCGATGGGAGAGTGTCCATGTCCTCCCTGTATGAGCGATCCAGCAGTTGGGAGAGGAGATCCTTGTGAGGAGAAGCTGTCAGCTGTGTCTCAGCGTGTGCAGCGCGGGACGCTTCTGAGGTGGAGCTCCCGGCGCTGGCGCCATCTTGGGCCTCGTTCATAGCTGCAGGGGGATAATAATCTGTGAGGCGGCGAGGTGCTGGCGGCTTATTCCGCCTAATAGACATGCCCGGGATGGTCCTGCTACCTTCCCCCCTCCGTGGGATCGGAATGGGGGTCGGATGGTGGCGGAGAGTAGCTAGATCCCATCAGCGGCGCGGAGCTCAGGCTTTAGGCATCCATCATGGTCCGCGTCAGGCCACGCCCCTCCCGATAAATATATACTTATTGACATTTTTTTTACCAAAGACATGTGGCCAAATACATTTTGGACTAAATGTATGACTAAAATTGAGTTTATTGGATTTTTTTTAGAACAAAAAGTAGAAAATATATATTTCGGTCTTTTTCCGTGTATAGCGCAAAAAAAAAAAACGGCAGAGGTGATCAAATACTATCAAAAGAAAGCTCTATTTGTGGGAAGAAAAGGACGCAAATTTTGTTTGGGTACAGCAGTGCATGACCGCGCAATAAGCAGTTAAAGCGACGCAGTGCCAAATTGTAAAAAGTGCTCTGGTCAGGAAGGGGGTAAATCCTTCCGGGGCTGAAGTGGTTAAAAGGTGACTGGTACCATAGACAGTGTTACATGTTAAAAAATAAACATAATAATTTATTTATATGACCACTGATTGAAGCTTGAAAAACTTTTTTTCCAATAAATAAATAATGATTAGAAAAGTTCAAAGTGATCATGTGTTTATTGCAATGCACAAATGTCTTGGTCAGAATGAGAATAAAACACTTATTTACCTGGAAAACATATTGAAAAACAAACAAATAACTTGTAAGGTTGCAATCATAACAAATCAATTGCAAGAATATAGCAAAATAACTAATTGAACAAAGTGCAAGATAAATAGTGTGTGTGTGTAGTACGTAAGTGAGTGTTGTAGTGAAAAATCTAAACTATGCTCACAAATTAGAAATGTACAGTCAATAAAATAAAATAAAAACAGTATACTATCATATCTTAAGAAAACATTACATCAACAACAGAATCCAGAGGCTGATCATTTAAAACAACAGCAGGCAAGGTAGAGAAAGAAAGAGAAAGGTGATCAGGTTATGACTTCATGCATGTCTTCTCATTCTAAAGATAATAACATAGTACTATTTAGAAGTGGCATCTTCTGGATTTCTTCAGCAAAGTCTTTGATCAAATCAATAAAATCCAGTTTACATAAAAGGTCACTCTCAATTGACATCAGAGTGAGATGATTTAATTTCTGCTGTACAATTGTGGATCTTATACCGCGTACACACGAGCGGACTTTCCGGTGGACTAGGTCTGGCGGACAATTCGATTGTGTGTGGGCTCCAGCTGACTTTTTGTTCCCCAAAAGTCCAACGGACCTAGAAATAAAACATGTTTCAAATTTGTCCGACGGACTTGAGTCCTGTCGAAAAGTCCGCTTGTCTGTATGCTAGTCCGATGGACTAAAACCAACGCTAGGGCAGCTATTGGCTACTGGCTATCAACTTCCTCATTTTAGTCCGGTCGTAGGTCATCACGTACAAATCCGTCGGACTTTGGTGTGATCATGTGTAGGCACGTCCGTTCATTTGAAAGTCCGGCGGACCTACGCTGCAAAGTCCATCGGAAAGACTGTTGAACCTAGTCCATCGAAAAGTCCGTCCGTGTGTACGCGGCATTAGTCTATTTTTTCTTATTTTCAGTTTGGAGAGACTGCGCTCCCCACTTGCATTTGTGACTGGTAATGTCAGGTAAAGTCTGAGAGCGACATCCACGTTTGGGAAGATGGTCTGTAGTTTTCTTTTTTTAATGCACAAAAGAAGTTCCCTAGCAGATGATGGCTCATCATGGCAGATGAATTCTTTGAACTGGATGATTTCTTCACAAAATTCATTTTCCAGGTCAGTGTGGTATCTCTTCTGTAGATCTGCTGCTTTTTTATGAAGATGTTCTGCAGAGAGGGTAGATATGTTGTTCAGGAATCCAAAAGTGCTGTTGAGGTCATTATAGGACTGAAAACGACGATCGAGTTCAGCCAGTAGCCTATCCATCACAACTAGAAACACACCAGATGAGATCCGTTCTCTTCCTGATAAGTGAACCTCAGGTGTTGTAGACTCACCCACATGAGTCTTGTGTTTTCTTTGTCTTTGTGTGTCTTGTTTGTATGTTGCTGAAACAGTGGGAGACATCGCTTTTGCTCGGTCTTCAAACACATCAAATTCACCTCTCATATTCCCGCAGTGACTTCACCAAATCACCAGCATTGCACAGGTCCAGATCCACAGCTTGAAGTGCAACACTTGTCCCATGAAAGCTTTGTAGAACATAATTCCACATAGTGAAAAGAAAATCAGTCTCAAGCCTGTTCATTTTTTATGCAGTGACCAAGCATCATTTTGTGTTGTCGGTTTCTGTTTGCTGTCTTCTGCAATGTTCATCAGTGACTCTTGAATATTGGCATAATTCCTGCACAGTGCCTTGGTGGCCTGTGCATGCGCAGACCACCTGGTGTCAGAGAGAGATTTTAGTGTCTCAATGCGGTGGTTTTCATTAGGCTGCAAACCTGCAGTTACCACCTTCCATCTAGCTGTGGATTTCGAGCAGAAGTTGAACAAATTCTGAATGAAGTTTCAAAAATCGGCGGTCTCTGTGCAGCAGTTTACACTATTAACTCCAGCCAGATTAAGCGCATGCGCGGCGCACGGCACCCACTCTACTAGTGGATTCATGTCTTTGATGTGAGCTTGCAGCCCGTTGTACACTCCTGACATGTTTGCGGCATTATCATAGCCCTGTCCACGGCAGTTACTGATATCTATATCCATCTCATGAAAAACTATGAACACTACATCACAGAGTGCCTTCCCTGTGTATCTAGATATAGGGAGAAATTTTAAGAATCGCTCTTCTACGAGGCCCTCTGGTGAAACATACCTTATGATAAATGTAAGCTGATCAATGGGCGTCATGTCAGGAGTTGAATCAATGCAAATGGAAAAGTACTTTGTCACTTTCACTTCAGCAATGATTTCAGAAAGCACTCTACTGCTCATTAGCTTGATAAATTTGTTGCATGTTTTTGATGAAAGATATGAGGGGGTTCCTACCCCAGCATTGCCATATATCTGTATGTGTGATTTCAAGAATGGGTCAAATTCACTGATCAGTTCCAGGATTCCCATGTAATTCCCATTGTCAGCTCAACCCAATATTTCACTGGAGCCTCGGAAAGCCAATCCCCGCTCTGACAGAAATTTTACAACTGCAACCACTCTGTGCAAAACTTCACTCCAATAATTGCATTGCGACTCAAACTGATTTTTAAGCTGAGAATCTATAACTCGGTCAGCTGCTGCTCTGTTGATGTAATTAAACATAGCCTTTCTATGACTGTCACTATTCTCATGCTCGGCAATGCATCTGGTAGCATGTTTCCAGTCATTATAGCCAGACTCAAAAAGGGATTGACCGTCACCATCGCCAAAAAGGCGGCAAGCAAAACAAAACACACAACCGGTGGATGGTGAGTAGAGCAACCATTCTCTGGGCAAGTACTCACCATTCAAATGCTGGCGTTTGAAATGAGTTTTAGAAAACAACCTCTTCTAAAATGTCTTTACTCCCAAATCTTCTATATCTTTACAGGGTACTCCCAATTGCAATCCCCTCCTATTTCCACCGAGTCATTCAAACCCGGGTATATAAATATATGTAGCGCTGACAACTGTTGTTTCTAGCTCTATGTGTATTATTCAGTACAATAGTTGTGTTAGTGCCATCTTGTGGACAATTGATAAAATACAATAAGTTTACGTCTCAGGATTTAGTGACATGGAAGTGATTCATTGTTTACTTTGGAACTGTAGCTCTGACCCACCCACAATGCTCCTGGACAAAGTCAGAACTGAACTGCATTGTGGGGGGATATAAAAGGGTAAGCAGCGGCCATTTTAGGTCTCTTGTGCCTGGGACGCATGGCCTGCCAGCAGTGCTCTGTGGGTGTGTGTGTCCCACAGGGTTGAGGCCTACTTGGCGAAGGAGCAGAGCAGCTGCAGTATCCGGCCATCGCATCGTAGTGAGCTGGGCAAGAGACGGTATTGTTCCGGAAGACCCGTGGGGAGATAACCGAGGACTCCCAGTCGTTTGTGATGGAACAGTGTGACGGCGAGGTGGTGCCTCTCTACGGAACTGAGAACTGATGAACCGGAGACATCTACCTGCCTGAATCCCGTGTGGTGAGAGGGTTGTTACCCAGAAGTTTAACTGAGTATTACACACACATCTTTAGAACTGTACAGAGTGTTGCTGGGACTGATAGTCCCACGGAACAAGTTAAGTCTGAGATTATTACATCCAAATAGACTTCAGCATTCAAGAGTGGATGTTAGATGTTTTGTTTCTTCATATAAAGACACCTAGTCACTCATTTGGATTACAATTATAAAAAGCTAGCGAAGACTGAAGACGTCTGGACTGCCTTTTTCATTGCAGGGCCCTGCATTTTAGTATAGTGACTTTAAGGTCTAGATTAAGGGGAGATCCCAGGTATAGATTCATACCAATATATATATTTCTGTGATTGTTATTGATTGTCATAATCATTTCTTATACTATCACACTACGTTGGTGTGATAGTATATTTATTGAAATAACTCTTTATATAAATATATTACTTATTCAAAGAAAGAAGTTATTTTTGGTCGTTATTGAAGTTTGTGTGCAGTGTTGTCATTCCTCCTACAGGTGGAGCTACCAGTACCTAGGGAGAGGTAATCCTAATTGTAAATGTATATTGTGGGTTAAAGTTAATGCTCATATTATTTCAACACTGAACTACAGTTGTGTCAAGGGGAGTGAACAATTTAAGAAGGGTGTAGAGAAAAGAGGACAGGCCCGCTTAAACCAGCAGCTCCACCGTGAGTATTGCTGCATATATATGGGGTTCCATAAAACCCAGGCTGTCTAGAGCCATTCTCCTCCGCAGCAAGCTTAGTGGAGTCCTTGGACTTCCTAACTTTGCCCACTACTATCAAGCACACCAGTTGGCCCAAATAACCTTATTACATGCAAAAACCGAAATTCCACTGTGGGTCAGTCTGGAAGCAATAGAACTATCTCCCTTATAGTAACCAACCTACTACCCGCGGCCTTATAACAAACCCAGTTACACGCCATTCTCTTAGGCTGTGAGATAGCCTACGAGGCCCTTTCAAGTTAACCTCTCCACATTCCCCTTACTTTCCTTCCTAGGTCACCCACTTTTCTATCCAGCCTTTACTGAACCAGGGTCGTTTCGACTATGGTCCCAAGCTGGGCTGAGTCGAATATGTGATTTGGTCACCAATACTACCATAAAAACCTTTCCTGCGCTACAGTCCCAGGCTGACCTTCCTCCTAATGAATGCTTCCGCTACCTCCAAATTGCCCATGAAGGTATCTGCTACTCAGATCCACACGTGCCAGGGATCATATTCCGTCTCTATAATCACCTCACCTCCCCACCAGTTAATCTCCCATCTTATGCCCCGTACACACGGTCGGATTTTCCAACGGAAAATGTGTGATAGGACCTTGTTGTCGGAAATTCCGACCATGTGTGGGCTCCATCACACATTTTCCATCGGATTTTCCGACACACAAAGTTTGAGAGCAGGCTATAAAATTTTCCGACCACAAAATCCGTTGTCGGAATTTCCGATCGTGTGTATGCAAATCCGACGCACAAAGTGCCACACATGCTCAGAATAAATAAAGAGATAAAAGCTATTGGCTACTGCCCCGTTTATAGTCCCAACGTACGTGTTTTACGTCATCGCGTTCAGAGTGATCGCATTTTACGACAACTTTGTGTGACCGTGTGTATGCAAGACAAGTTTGAGCCAACATCCGTCTGAAAAAATCCATGGATTTTGTTGTTGGAATGTCCGATCAATGTCCGACCGTGTGTACGGGGCATTATACTGCACAGTGGTCCACTGACTTACAGATTGAGCTTGATGCTGAAGACTGGGTAGACATATGGACCAATACAAAATCCTCATCACATAACATCGTTGCGCTGGAGGCAAATTACAAGGTCCCCATGCGCTGGTACCTTGTCCCAGCAAGAATTTCAAAATTCCTACCGAATTATTTCCCCATATGTTTCCGAGGCTGTGGAGAGAGGGGTACACATGTCCACATTTGGTGGTCATGCCCTATAGTGAAACTATTTTATATAATTAATAATATTCCACATGGCCTCAACATTACTTTGTGATACCCTAGACCCTGACCCATCCTTGACACTACTAAATCATGTGCAGGGAGACTACACAAGAGCAGAACTCTGCCTTCTTCTCGGGCTTACTACAGCGACTAAACAGACGATAGCCAGATCCAGCTTACGGTCATTGTCTCCCACTATCACTGAGGAAAACTACTGCCTAACCCGGTATTGTGATTGAGACCCTTCTTCTCTAAGGTCAACATCTTCAGTAAACTTAAAATATGATGATAATTCCCTGAATTTATACCACATTATATTGTTCTACTGTAAACATTCATGCCAAACTTCTCATTGTTATTTTTGTGCACATTGTCAATGAAGATGCACTGTAAGTTTTGTTCCCTAATCTCCTGATGAGATTATTCATTGATGTATCTGTTGATTATGTCCAAGAAAAATCTTTGAACAGAGAAAACAGTCTCTTCTGATGTTTGTAGTGGCGTTCAGAAGCCTTGACTTTAGCATCCTTATTTTGAACGGACTCCAGACCTTTTTGCACCCAATAAGCACGCACGCTTTCATCAATTTTACCCCAGTGAGCAGGATCAGTGGATAAAGAATCTGTAGTTGGACATTGTTCGGTCGCTGTTTCTGACTGAAGAGATGATGATTCATTGATGGGCTGCCCTGCTCGTGAATTCAAATTGTCTCCAACCGTTTCTTCCAGGGGTTCGGGTTGTTGTCCTCTGGATTCTCCGCTTGCACATCAGGCTGTGGTGTCATGGGTGTAAAAAATCCAGTAATCCTTTTCATTTTACTGAGAACTTCCTTTTTGCATTGCTGTCTTTCATTCTTTAGTTTTCTTTTAAGCGCGCCACTCTGATACCGTTTGTCCGCCATTACATCACTGTATAATGCAGACAGGTTTTCTCAACGGCAGTAAACGAGGCACTACGTAACTGCCAATAACCAATCAGCAAACCTCAAGATAAGAGAAAAGGAGAGATGGCGCAAGGAACAATTCTATATAGTCCTTAAATAGTCCCAAATATTATGTATAAGAACAGTCATTAGGATTGCTCTGATGGCTGCAACCTGGAGAGCGAAGCACAGCTCTATAAAACAGAAATAGAAAAGGACAAGGTGCCCCAGACTCAGTGCAGTACTAAAGAACTTCTGTTTAATTGGACAAGACAAAACAGCCAAATGGCTACTCACAAAAGTAGATAATATATAAGCGTATAAGTGGGGGATACTGTACTGGTATTCGTCCTGGGTCCACCATGTAAGCGATCGTTCTCAGAGGCACTGCAGGAGGATGATGAGAAGCAGTGGTGGTGGTAACTCTTCTCCACGCTCTGTATGTCTCCAGGGCGGGCAGTGTAGGCGCTGCATGCCGTGCAGTATTTATGGCGTCCGTAAACAGGAAGACAGAGGCCGGAAGTGCGTTCCAAGGTGGAACGCAAACACCGCAGAGCGAAAGTGACATTGTGGCCAATGAGATGATGTGTTTCACAGCATCCGCTGTTTCATCTGATCTAGCTGACCATTCACAAGGTCAGATATATATATATACACATATGCCTAAGGGAAGTGGCCGGATGTGCAGAAACAACCATATACACAGTAAACAATGTAATAATTCAAAACGAACCAGGAGATTAATAAAAGCAATAAAAATAGATAAAATGATAATTAAATTGTAACAAATATGAAGATATTTAAAACGTAGATGGGAAGGGCCTGCGGGACCCCCTATTGGGCAGGGCCCATGGGCTTGAGCCCAGTCAAGCCCAATGGTAAGTCTGGCCCTGTACACCCGCCCCTTGCAGAGTTCAATGAATAATACACCCGCCTCTTGCAGAGTTCAATGAATAATACACCCGCCTCTTGCAGAGTTCAATGAATAATACACCCGCCTCTTGCAGAGTTCAATGAATAATACACCCGCCCCTTGCATAGTTCAATGAATAATACACCCGCCCCTTGCAGAGTTCAATGAATAATACACCCGTCCCTTGCAGAGTTCAATGAATAATACACCCGTCCCTTACAGAGTTCAATGAATAATACATCTGGCTCTTGCAGATTTGCACGAGCATCGGGAGCGTGTGGCACAATGTAGTCTTAATTGCGTAGGCGCTGTGTACAGCTGATCAACAGCTATTCATGTGTGGAAACTTTCGGCAGCTCCTTTGTCCTCTGTACTGTGCAAGCGCTGTGCCTGCGCAGCACAGGGCGGGCATTATCCTACGGGGACCTTTCTCGTCAGAACACCGGCATACTGGAGAAGTGTTACTCTACATCCCTTTTACATTGTTCCTGAACTCTGTAGCCTTTTCCTTCATCCACAATTTTATACCCAAATGTATTTTATTCTGTAAACACCCTCAGTAAAGATTGTTAGTGACTGAGGGGAAAACAAATGTTAATGCCTGAAAACAATTTTACAACTTTGACCTGTGTTATTAAATCTGTACATCAAAACGTCACTTCTACCCATAGCTCTTAAACAGAATTTTTTAATTTTTTTATTGCATTTTAGTAGGGATGAGCTTTCTGTTCCAGTCAAACATGAGTTCGACTTGAACATCGGCTGTTCGCCCGTTCGATGAAGATTGAACATTATGGGGCGTTCATGCCAAATTCGAGCGGCATGTCACGCCCCATAATGCACTGCATCATCGGCTGATGATTGGCCAAGCATGCACTATGACCCGCATGCTTTGGCCAATCACAGCGCCATCAGCAAAGAGAGCCATAATTGGCCAAAGGCAGGGCCAATTATGGCTCAGGGGGGTAAGTCCACACCCCACACTATATAAGGACGCCTGCACGACGGCCCTGTGTAGTGTGTTGCTGGTGGTCCATTCCTGGTGTACTGTTTCTAATCTACTTCAGGCAGGCAGGTGATTCTGTTAGCTGCAGTGTATTTAATATATATATATATATATATATATATATATATATATATATATATATATATATATATATATATATACAGTCAGTCAGTCAGTCAGTATATATATCCACTGTATCCAGTTTAGCTAGATCTCACTGCAGTCCGTTCCTGGTGTACTGTTTCTAAACTAGTTCAGGCAGGCAGTTGATTCAGTTAGCTGCAGTGTATTTAGTATATATATATATATATATATATACACATCCTGGCTTTATGTATATATATATATATATATATATATATATATATATATATATATATATATATATATATATATATATATATATATATATATATATATATATACACACATACTGTATCCTGTGTAGCTAAATCTGACTGCAGGCCATTGCTGGTGTATGTTTTCAAATACACTTTCAGGCAAGCAGGCAGGTGATTCAGTGATCTGCAGTGCATTAAATATATATATACAGTCTCCAACATAGATATATCCACTGCATTCCAGTCTAGCCAAGCCTATACCTGACTGCAGGTCATTCCTGGTGTAATTTTTCTAGTAAACTTCAGGCAGTGTTTTGCTAATCCAGATTTACAGCATGTCTGGAAGGCCACCAAGGAAAGGCAGATGCTCACAGGCCACTAAAAGAGGGCAAGCAGGCTCTGTGTCTACAGCCAACAGTGCTGGTCATGGACACGGTGCATCCTCAGCACGTGTCCTTTTTTTTGACAGCTGGCCGTGTTGAGCCACAACATGCAGAAAAGTTGGTAGAGTGGATCACAAAGCCATCCTCATCCTCCTCATCCTCAGTCACCAGGCTAAGAGAAGTTTGGCTGCCAATGCAGCTGCCAAAGTGGCCTATTTCATTGGCTCAATGGCATCAGTCACTCCTTCCCCAGCCCCACCATCATGTCCTGAGGAGTCCCCCGAACTGTTCGACCACAGTGTCGGGTACATGCTGCAGGAGGATGCGCAGCGTTTTGAAGGCTCTGATTATGGTACCCAGTTTGAGGATGAAGGCAGTAAACGTGAGCCCAGAGAGAGGGGGTGCCCAAGAAGGACAAGAAACTGGAAGTCATGTTCCGCCAGGTTTGCTCCAGTGGCAAGGAGGGAGGGGATTATGAGGTCACTGATGCTACGTGGGTGCCTGATAGAAGAGAGGAGGAGGAGGCACATCTCCAACGAGGCAGGGTGCCCTCCAGGGGCCAGCTTAAGGACAGCCAACCAACTGCATCACACTGCAGAGCTCCACATGTGCAGGGTGCTGCTGACTCCACGTGATTTTTCAAAAGTTCTTTGGTGTGGGCCTTTTTTGAGACATGTTCAGCAGATTGCATCGTTGCTGTTTGCAACATATGTCTGAAGCGTATCAAGCATGGCCAAAACAGCAGCCGCTTGGGCACCACATGCTTGACCACACATATGTCCTGCTCCCATGCAGTCCGTTGGCAACAGTACCTAAAATACCCACACCAAAGAACAAGGCGGACCTCTCCTTGCTCCTCATCAGCTGGGATCTCCAACCCCACTATACCTTCAGTCCTTTCAGAGACCTGCACTGAGGGGAATGAAGGTTTAGAATTATGCAAATATAAATCCCTCGCGCTACTATGATGTGTTGGTGAATGAGTAAAATAGTACATTCCTAATATAACATGATCAAATAATAAAGTGCCTATAGTGCATCAAATTGCAGTCACAGAATTGTAAATAGCTGTCTGCAGCAGAACCTCAAGTGTATCACAATCCACTCACAGAAATAATTAAATAAGTGATTTCGCGCTACAGTTAATAAATATAATCAAATAAATATTCACTCAATAGGTCAATCAATAAAGTGTTAAAACCAATTAAATGGTTGAAAACAGTGTAAAAAGTGGTACATAACCAAAATTTAAATAAAAAGCCAGGGCAAATAGTTTATAGTATTAATAGTCTCTTGGTCATTAGAAAAAATAAAATAAAAAATAATGTCCATAAAAGGGGCAAAATTTGCACAAAGGGTGTTCAATGTATGATACAGTGATGAGGAGGGGTTATAAGGGGTAAAAAATCCCTTAAAACATAGTCACACAGCCCTCACCTTCATATATTGTCCAAAACTGCATCCAGTATTAACCTGATGTCCGTTTGTCTGACGTTATTACAGCTTCCACCACCAGGGGGTCCTCCGTGCCAATAGGTATAAAATAGCAATCATCCGGAGCGCCAGCATATGACCATGAATAAAAGTAACACTAGCTGTAATAGTCTTTACCACCAGGGGGTCCTCTACTTGATCCACCAAATCTCCCAGATAACACTGAACATCAAACGACTTCTTGTACCTCGTATCCTCCACAGAGTAGTGGGGGGGGAAGAGGGATGGCAGCGAACAGGGGTGGGAGAGAGAGAAAAAGCCCCAATGGTCTAGTAAAGTTAGAATACACAAGCTTTATTCAAAATTTAAAATTGGACTCTTACATTAAAAAACAAAGAAATGAGCATAGACAGTTGCTAAGGCATCTGAACGCCACTCTCACATCACTTCCTGGTATCGCTCAGTCATCAGCCACGCCCTACGCGTTACGTCATCACGTGACAAAGCTTAAAAAATGAAAAAATAATAAATTAAGATAAAAAATTCAGATAAAAAATATTATGAATAAATAAATATAAAAATAAAAATAAAAATAATTATATAAAAAAATGAATAAAAATAAAAATAAAATTAAAAATAATAAATAAATGAAAAAAAACAAACAAAAAACTTATAAAGGACAAACTCCAAATTAAAATTATATTAAATCCTCGAAGGTCAAATTGACCTAAACCTGTGTACCTAATAATTTCCCATACTCAAATATTTATAAAATGCAATTAATAAATGTAATCACTAAAAAAATCTAAAATGAGGACATTTAGGCTCACTTCCTATGACAAACAAGTAATGCAAGGTTATAAATAAACCCAACATTATAGCCAGTTCCAGATTAAATATGGCTGCAGGGGAAAATTTGCCCAAACATGTCTCTACCAGAAATAGAGGGAGAGCCACACTTCAGATTCACAATGGAATAAAAAATTCAAGACAGACATATCCTAAAACATTAAAAATTACTTAAAAAAACAATTTAAGATCAAATTCTACATTTAAACCATCTGGCACTAAACTTTTCATAATATATATCCATCTTGACTCTTTCTGACTAATCGTTCTTATCTTATGACTACCTCTCCATGATGGATTATACTTTTCTATACCCCAGAATTGTAGGTGGGAAGGATCTCGATTATGTACCGTAGCAAAATGTTTTGAAACATTGTGTTTGGGAAACCCATTCACAATGTTCTGCACATGTTCCTTTTATCCTGATCTTCAGTGCCCTTTTTGTTCTGCCTATGTACTGCAAATTGCAGCTACACTGAAGACAGTATACCACTCCTTCAGAATGACAACCTATGAAGTCCCTGATCTCATAGGTGTGACCCATAGTGGTGGCTGTGAACTCTGACCTCTTTTTTTGAAATTTTTTTGTGTGTCGGCAGGCATAGCAATTTCTAAAGGGATAAAAGCCCTTTCCAGAAAAAAACGTAAAATAATTTTATCGGGGGAGGTTCAACTATGGATTTGACAATAATATCTTTCAGGGTTGGAGCTCTCTTATATGCGATATTTGGAGTGTCAGGCAGAATATCTTTTAGATCTTTATCATTTTTCAGCACATGCCAGTGTCGTTTGATGAGTTTAGCTACCTCTTTATACTGTACATTGTAGTCCAATATAAGGCATGGTGCTTCAGCCTGATATGCTTTCCTCTTTGTAGTATTTTGTAGCATCAAAGTTCTATCCATTTTATTCACCTGCTGTATTTGATCGTTGATCCATGTACCATCATACCCCTTTTCCATAAATCTGACACCAATTAGATCTGCTTGAGTTTTGTAATCTTCTTCATATGTGCAGTTCCGCTTAATTCTGACTAGTTGCCCTTTCGGAATGTTGTATAACCAAGGTTTATAATGGCAACTGTTAATAGACAAATAACTGTTAGTGTTAGAAATCCACAGATTTTTCATCTATTTTCCATACCAGTTTTATGTTCTTCTCATTCCTATTTAATCCTTCCAAGAACTCTTCTAATGCGTCTTTATTCCCATTCCAGACGACCAAAATGTCATCTATATATCTTCCATATAGGGTTAATTCAGGTGGCATATTATCATATACGGCTTCTTCTTCCCAAAATGCCATGAAAGCATTGGCTATACTGGGTGCAAACTTTGCTCCCATGGCTATGCCAGTTACCTGTCTGTAGTAAACCTGGTCATGCCAAAAATAATTATGTTTTAAACAAAAATCAAGGCATTTAGTTAAAAATTTTCTCTGTTTACACTCTAGAGTACTATATGTCCTTAAAAGCCATTTTGCCGCTGCGCATGCCTCATGATGCTGCACAATAGTATATAATGAGGACACATCCGCAGTGGCCAGGAAAGTCCTGCCCTCCAGTACTGATATTGTGTCCAATAATTGGAGTGTATGCTTAGTATCCTTTATATATGCCTTCATCTTCTGAACATATTCTGGTTGAATAAAATAATCAATATATTCCCCCATTCTGGAATGAATCTATGCCGTTCACAATCGGCCTGCCTGGTGGTTCTTCACGATTCTTGTGGATTTTCGGAATGGTGTATATTATTGGTATTCTACATGATTCTGGTATCAAATACTTAGATTCTTTTTTATTCAGTATTCCCTTATTATTACCCAGATTCACTATTGACTGTAATTGTTTTTTAAAATCTCTTGTGGGGTTAGTTGGCAACCTAATATAGGTTTCTTCATCGTGTAGTTGTCTATCCAATTCTCGTAGATATTGCTCCTTCGATTGTATCACCACAGCTCCTCCCTTGTCGGCTGGACGTATCACAATGTCTTGTCTTTGAGTTAATTTTTTAATACCTTCCTTTATGTGTATCGGGTCATAAATTCGCTTTCATTTCAATGTTTCCAAATCTTGTAGTACCAGTTTCTTAAATACTTCCACATGCTGATTGTTTGATAGTTGAGGATTAAAAACTGAGTCATTCCGCAGTGTGCTGTGTAAAGGCAGTCCTTGATTCTGTCTGTCTTCATGTATCGGTTTAGAGGGATTCCCAATCAGATATTTTTTAATATTGATCTTCCTAATATATTTCTGGATCCCTATAAAATTTTCAAATTTATTTAGATTCCTCACTGGGGCATGTTTGAGTCCTTTGTCCAATACCGCTAATTCTTGTGCAGTGATCGTTTTTCTGCTCAGATTTACCACTCCTTCTCCTACTATTCTCTTTTGCGTTTGGAATCTCTTCCCCGCTCTGCATCCTCTCCTTTTTCTGGGCTGTGCCTAGTCCTGTCTTCCTCCTGCCTTCTTCTGGGGGAGCGGTGAAACTCTTGGGGGTACCTCCTGGAGGAGTAATCCCTCTTCTCCCTGTCTAAAAAAGGCCTCTGAGTATCTCCTTCTCGTTGGTTGTGATAGTAGCTGTGATCCTCTCGATAGTCCTCATGATGATTCCTAATACGGTCAAAGCGATTATAGGTCGGTATGGGACTCCTGTCGTATCTTGCTGGATATTCGTGGTGTTGTGGATAACTCCTATCATCCCTCTGATTCTGGTGCCAATTGTTATATGGTTTTCTAAAGGGTTTTTTAAAACCCTTTTTCCATCCCCTTTTGGGAGTCTGTGTATAATGTCCTGTATTTCGTTGATCATAATAAGGTCTCGGAGTTATGTATTGAGCTCCCTCACGTGGATCATACTGTGATCTTGGAGAATTACCTCGTTCCATCCGTTGTTGATTGTATCCTAATTTTAGATTTTTTTAGTGATTACATTTATTAATTGCATTTTATAAATATTTGAGTATGGGAAATTATTAGGTACACAGGTTTAGGTCAATTTGACCTTCGAGGATTTAATATAATTTTAATTTGGAGTTTGTCCTTTATAAGTTTTTTTTTTTCATTTATTTATTATTTTTATTTTTATTTTTATTCATTTTTTTATATATAATTATTTTTATTTTGATTTTTATATTTATTTATTCATAATATTTTTTATCTTAATTTTTTATCTTAATTTATTATTTTTTCATTTTTTAAGCTTTGTTTTTTTCATTTCAATGTTTTAGGAGTGTTCAGAACTATATAGTAAATTTTAACTTTTATATATTGAAGTAATTATGTCAGAGTATCAACACATTCCAAACTTAATATAGTCAGTTATATACAAATGGAAGAGGCATCTATGTGCGGTGAGGTGTCACGGACTATCTAGGCAAATCCGCTATGTCTGCCTATTGAATAAGACATCTTTCTTGGAAGTGTTAGCAGAGGAACACTTCTTCGGAAAATGGCCGCTATGGAAACACTAGGTCTACTACAGGAAAATGGCCGCCGTCGGTAAATAGAGCGGACCACAACAAAATGGCCGCTAACCCATTTCCGTTTTATGGGGATATAAATAAGATCGTCTCAGCCAATCAGCATCTCCTGAAGAAGTCACGTGATGACTTAACGCGTAGGGCGTGGCCGATGACTGAGCGATACCAAGAATTGATGTGAGAGCGGCGTTCAGACGCCTTAGCAACTGTCTATGCTCATTTCTTTGTTTTTAATGTAAGAGTCCAATTTTAAATTTTGAATAAAGCTTGTGTATTCTAACTTTGCTATACCATTGGGGCTTTTTCTCTCTCTCCCACCCCTGTTCGCTGCCATCCCTCTTCTCTCCCCCTCACTACTCTGCAGAGGATACGAGGTACAAGAAGTCGTTTGATGTGCAGTGTTATCTGGGAGATTTGGTGGATCAAGTAGAGGACCCCCTGGTGGTAAAGACTATTACAGCTAGTGTTACTTTTATTCATGGTCATATGCTGGCACTCCGGATGATTGCTATTTTATACCTATTGGCACGGAGGACCCCCTGGTCGTGGAAGCTGTAATAACGTCAGACAAACGGACCTCAGGTTAATACTGGATGCAGCTTTGGACAATATATGAAGGTGAGGGCTGTGTGACTATGTTTTAAGGGATTTTTTTACCCCTTATAACCCCTCCTCACCACTGTATAATACATTGAACACCCTTTGTGCAAATTTTGCCCCTTTTATGGACATTATTTTTTATTTTATTTTTTCTAATGACCAAGAGACTATTAATACTATAAACTATTTGCCCTGGCTTTTTATTTAAATTTTGGTTATGCACCACTTTTTACACTGTTTTCAACCATTTAATTGGTTTTAACACTTTATTGATTGACCTATTGAGTGAATATTTATTTGATTATATTTATTAACTGTAGCGCGGAATCACTTATTTAATTATTAAGGTTTAGAATTAGGTGTCCCAAGCACTTGCGGGCAATGTGCTAGCTGTACACCTAAATCCAATTGTAGCAGGCAAATTTCCCCATCCCAGTTGCTAAACCGTCAAAAGAAATTCGGTCCCAGCCATCCACATGCTCAGCGGCTGAATGCTAGTTTGGCTAAATTGCTAGCACTCCAACTGCTGCCTTTTCAGCTGGTAGACTCTTCCCCCTTTTGAGAATTTGTGGAATGTGCGGTACCTCAGTGGCAGGTTCCCAAACGTCATTTTTTTCCTCAGAGGGCCATTCCGGCTCTCTATCGGCATGTGGAAGGCAATGTCTTGACCTCGGACAGGGCAGTCAGCGGTAAGGTGCATATTACCACTGACTCGTGGTCCAGCAGGCATGAACAGGGACATTACCTTTCTTTCACAGCGCACTGGGTAACACTGCTGGCAGCTGGGAAGCATGCAGGACAGGGTGCAGTAATATTGGAGTTTGTTCCACCACCACGCCTCCAAAATGAAGGTAGTGGTGATTCTGCCACACCTCTTTCCTCCACCCCCTCCTCTTCTTCTTCCTCTATGGCCTCTGCCTGTGCAGATTTGTCCTCAGAACCAGCGGTGCTCCATAGGCGTTCTAGGGGCTACGCAAGCACAAAAATATGCCATGCGGTGCTTGAGTTGGTCTGCTTAGGGGACAGGAGCCACACTGGGGCAGAGATTCTGGCAGCTCTGCAGGGGCAGGTTCAGAGGTGGTTGATGCCACGCCAGCTTCAGCCAGGAACAGTGTTTTTCGACAATGGCACCAACCTCCTCTCCGCCCTCCAACAGGGACACTTGACCCATGTTCCCTGTTTGGCTCACATCCTTAATTTGGTGGTGCAGCGGTCCTTGTGCAGGTACCTGGGCTTACAGGATCTCCTGAGGCAGGCCAGGAAAGTCTGTGGGCATTTCAGCCTGTCATATAACGCCAGTGCTCGGCTGGCTGACCTTCAAAAAGAATGCAACCTGCCCAAGAACCGCTGTGACATACCCACCAGGTGGAACTCAACATTGGCAATGCTGCAGCGGCTGCATATGCAGCAGAGGGCCATCAATGAGTACCTGTGCGAGTATGGCACCAGGACAGGGTCAGGGGAGCTTGGCTTTTTTTTGCCATGCCAGTGGCTAATGATCAAGGATGCATACACTGTCCTGTCACCATTTGAGGAGGCCACGAGGATGGTGAGCAGTGACAGTGCATGCATCAGTGATACTGTCCCTCTTGTCTTCCTGTTGGAGCACACGCTGCATGGAATAATGGACAGGGCACTTGAGGCAGAACAGAGGGAGGAAGAGGAGGACTTCCTTACCTCTCAAGGCCCCCTTTATCCAGGCAGTATTCCTGCAGGCCCGCCTATTACACAGGAAGAGGAGGAGGAGGAGGAGGAGGATTGTGTCAGCATGGAGGTGGAGCCTGGCACTCAGCATCAGCAGCAGTCTTCAAGGGATCGTTTTCAGTCCCCAGAAACCCATGGACATGTATGTGGCTGGGAGGAGGTGGCTGTGAATCATCTCATCCTTAGTGACCCAGAGGACTCCGGACCGAATGCCTCAGCAAACCTACGCTGCATGGCCTCCCTGATTCTGCAAAGCCTGCAAAAGGACCCTCGGATTCGTGGAATCAAGGAGAGGGATCAGTACTGGCTGGCAACCTTTCTTGATCCACGTTACAAGGGTAAGGTTGCGGAACTTATCCAGCCTTCGCAAAGGGAGCAGAGGATGAAACATCTTCGGGAGGCCTTGCAGAAAGATTTGTGCAATGCGTTTCCAGAGCCTGGGAGGTTGCAATTTCCTGGTCCTCCTGGACAACGTGTTGCTGAGGCTTCGGTCAGTCACAGAAGGAGAGGTGGAGGCCATCTGACCGATGCATTCAGACAATTTTTTGGTCCGCAGCCCCAAGGTCTGATCAGTTCCAGCAACTATCGCCAGCGTCTGATTTACATGGTGCAGGAATACCTTGGGGCAAGATCAGACTTGGACACCTTTCCAACCGAAAATCCATTGGGTTACTGGGTCTTGAGGATGGATCACTGGTCTGAGCTTGCACAGTATGCAATTGAGCTACTGGCCTGTCCTGCATCCAGCGTTCTATCTGAACGCACATTCAGAATTGCTGGAGGCTTTGTAACCGATCACAGAGTGCGCCTGTCCACAGACTCGGTTAATCGGCTCACCTTCAAAAAAAATGACTCAGTCTTGCATCACCAGCTACCAAGCACCTGATGCTGATGTAACCGATTATTTTTTTTATGAATGTGAGATCCCTTGAAAACTGCATATGCTGATGCTGAATGACTATCTTGTTATGCTGAGTGACTATACTATTCCTCCTCAATGTTCATGTTGATAGCTTCTAAGAACATTTTTGGTTCTGGGCACCAGCACCAGTGCCTAAAGTCCAATTTTTCTGCCCCTGTTAAACAGGGGCGTGTAATTACAATTTTTGCTGTAAAATTTTGCAGCAGGGCTCATTCTGGCACTCAACTAGAGTATATGTGAGGAGTTGCAGTGTTGTGGCACCAGCACCAGTGCCCATTCTTTCTGCCTCTGTTTATGTCAGGAGACTAGTAGACCAGACTGTGTGGACTGCACAGAGATAACCCAAAACACATGTAAGTGAATAGTGATATTTATTAAAATAGGTGATAATTAGAAAATACAAACAGTGAACAACCAACCCAACAAACCCACTACAAACAACAATATCTACAGCAAGGGGCAATACCAGAATCACAGATGTCAGCCAGGCCAGGGTCATACACAGCAGGTCAGCAAGAACAAGGGATATACCAGAGACATAAACGTTTAGCCAAGCCAAGGTCATACACAGGAAGATCAGTAAATGAGGGACAGGGAACCAACAGGACAGAGAGGGGATGGATCGGGCTGAAGGGTACAGGAACACAGAAGGGATCGGGTCAGGATAAGCTCGGGCACAAGGTCAGATGCAGGCTCAGGATCGGGTAACAGGCAAACAAAGTCAGGGCTCAAGGAGAGAGATACCAAGGCAAGCATATGAGGGCTTGCCGGGTATTTATAGGACTGACTATGATTGACTTCAAGTCACACCTAAGCGCAGGGAGTGTTGTCTGCGCCATACTGCCAGGATCCATCCGCTGGTGGACGTCAGTACTGCGGCCAAAAGATGAAATGACACCAGCAGGGAAATATTCTCCTGACAGTTCAACACTGCCAGGAGACACCTGCTGGTAAACCCCAGTACTGCATGCCAAACGATATATCTTACCAGTGGATGAATCCTTTCCTGACAGTACCCCCCCTAAAGGTGCGGCCTCCAGATGCTCCAACTAGTCTTAATTGTCCATAGTCTATGGCATCAGGCAGAATGGTGGAAGAAGGCTGGTCATCAGGCCCATCCAGGCAGACAGCTGGCACATCAGAGTCATTGAACTGGGCAGCGGACAGGAACAAACCAAGCTGGGCAGCAGACAGGAACAAACCAAGCTGGGCAGCAGACAGGAACAAACCAAGCTGGGCAGCAGACAGGAACAAACCAAGCTGGGCAGCAGACAGGAACAAACCAAGCTGGGCAGCAGACAGGAACAAACCAAGCTGGGCAGCAGACAGGAACAAACCAAGCTGCGCAGCAGCCAGGAACAAACCAAGCTGGGCAGCAGCCAGGAACAAACCAAGCTGGGCAGCAGCCAGGAACAAACCAAGCTGGGCAGCCGGCTCCGGGTCATCGAGCTGGGCAGCCGGCTCCGGGTCAGCGAGCTGGGCAGCAGGCTCCGGGTCAGCGAGCTGGGCAGCAGGCTCCGGGTCAGCGAGCTGGGCAGCAGGCTCCGGGTCATCGAGCTGGGCAGCAGGCTCCGGGTCATCGAGCTGGGCAGCAGGCTCCGGGTCATCGAGCTGGGCAGCAGGCTCCGGGTCATCGAGCTGGGCAGCAGGCTCCGGGTCATCGAGCTGGACAGCAAGCTCTGGGTCATCGAGCTGGGCAGTTGGCTCCGGGTCATCGAGCTGGACAGCAGGCTCTGGGTCATCGAGCTGGACAGCAGGCTGGCATTGAGATGGACAGCAGGCTCTGGAACATTAGGCCGAACAGCGAGCACCATAAGGGCAGGCCGGATTACAGGCACCGGCTCAGCAAGCTGGGTAACGGACCCCGGCCCAGTGGGCTGGGTAACAGGCCCCGACTCAGCGAGCTGGACACCGGGCACTGGTTCGGCAAGCCGGATAACAGATACTGGCTTGACAGGCAAAGTGACAGACTTCGGTTTAGCAGACTGGGTAACGGGCACCAGTTCAGCAGACCGGGTAACGGGCACCGATTCAACAGACTGGGTAACGGGCACTGATTCAGCAGGCTGAGACACGGGCACCGAAACTCCAGGCTGAAACACGGGCACCGAAACTTCAGGCTGAGACACGGGCACGAAACCTCAGGCTGAGATACTGTCAGAGAATCTAATTGACCAGACTGTGTGGACTGCACAGAGGAAACCCAAAACACATATAAGTGAAATAATGGTGTTTAATAAATAAGTGACAAATAAAGAAATATAAACAGTGCAAAACCAACACAACAAACCCACTACAAACAACAATATATACAAGGAAATGGAGATACCGTAATCGTAAACAAAGCCAGGCCAAGGTCATACACAGGGAGATCAAACCAGCAGGACAGGAAGAGGGTGGATGGATGGGATACAGGGCAGGGATCCAAGGTAACCAGGAACAGAGGGGATCAGATCAGGTCAGGTCAGGACAAGGCAGATGCAGGCTCAAGGTCAAAGTAACAGGCAGCAAGGTTAGAGTGCAGGGAGAGAGATACCAAGGCAAGCCTATGAGGGCTTGCCGGGTATTTATAAGGCTGGTAATTGACCTCATGTCACAGCTGAGCGCAGTGTGTGTTGTCTGCTCCATACTGCCGGGATCCATCCGCTGGTGGTCATCAGTACTGCGGCCAAAAGATGACATGACACCAGCAGGGAAATATTCTCCTGACAGTTCAACACTGCCAGGAGACACCTGCTGGTGGACCCCAGTACTGCATGCCAAATGATATATCTTACCAGCGGATGGACCCTTTCCTGACAGTACCCCTCCCTAAAGGAGCGGCCTCCGGACGCTCCAACTGGTCTTAATTGTCCATGGTCTATGACATCAGGCAGAATGGTGGAAGAAGGCATTTCAGGCTGGTCATCAGGCACATCCGGGCAGACGGCTGGCATGTCAGAGTCTTTGAGCTGGGCAGCGGACAGGAACAACTTGAGCTGGGCAGCACACAGGAACAACTTGAGCTGGGCAGCACACAGGAACAACTTGAGCTGGGCAGCACACAGGAACAACTTGAGCTGGGCAGCACACAGGAACAACTTGAGCTGGGCAGCACACAGGAACAACTTGAGCTGGGCAGCACACAGGAACAACTTGAGCTGGGCAGCACACAGGAACAACTTGAGCTGGGCAGCACACAGGAACAACTTGAGCTGGGCAGCACACAGGAACAACTTGAGCTGGGCAGCACACAGGAACAACTTGAGCTGGGCAGCACACAGGAACAACTTGAGCTGGGCAGCACACAGGAACAACTTGAGCTGGGCAGCAGGCTCCGGGTCATCGAGCTGGGCAGCAGGCTCCGGGTCATCGAGCTGGGCAGCAGGCTCCGGGTCATCGAGCTGGGCAGCAGGCTCCGGGTCATCGAGCTGGGCAGCAGGCTCCGGGTCATCGAGCTGGGCACCGGGCACTGGTTCGGCAAGCCGGATAACGGATACTGGCTTGACAGGCCAAGTGACGGACTTTGGTATAGCAGACTGGGTAACGGGCACCAGTTCAGCGGACCGGGTAACGGGCACCGATTCAACAGACTGGGTAACGGGCACCGATTCAGCAAGCTGAGACACGGGCACCGAAACTCCAGGCTGAAACACGGGCACCGAAACTTCAGGCGGAGACACGGGCACCGAAAACCTCAGGCTGGGATACCAACATCACGACATCAGGCTGGAAGACAGGTACCAGGATATCAGGCTGGAGGATGGTCACATCAAACCGGAAAGCAGGCTCATCAGGGTGAACAGTGGGCACGTCAGGCAGAACAGCAGGTACTGGCACAACAGGCTGAACAGGTACATCGGACTGGTCAGTAATCGCTGAAGCGTCAGACTGGAACATGGACACTGGAATTTCGGGCTGAGCAGCAGGCACTGGGACCTCAAACTGGGCAGCGGACACAGGCATTGGCACAACTGGCTGAGTAGTAGACACTGGCACATCAGGCTGGAAAGCGGACTGGAAAGCCGGCACCGAGACATCAGACCAGGCAGCGGGTGCTGGAACTTTAGACTGGGCAGCAGACACAGGCGCTGGCACATCGGGCAGAACAGCAGGTACATCGGACTGGTCAATAGTCGCTGGGGCGTCAGACTGGAACATGGACACTGGGATTTCGGGCTGGAAGGCAAGCTTCAAGAGATCCGGCTGGAAGGCAGGCATATCAGACTGGAGAGCGGGTGCATCAGACTGGAGAGCGGGTGCATCAGACTGGAAGGTGGGCACATCAGACTGGAAGGTGGGCACATCAGACTGGAAGGTGGGCACACCAGACTGGAAGGTGGGCACACCAGACTGGAAGGTGGGCACACCAGACTGGAAGGTGGGCACACCAGACTGGAAGGCAGGGACATCAAGCTGGAAGGCAGGGACATCAAGCTGGAAGGCAGGGACATCAAGCTGGAAGGCAGGGACATCAAGCTGGAAGGCAGAAACCAAGACATCAGGCTGAAAAGCAAGCTTTGGGACATCAGGCTGGGAGGCAGGCATGAAGACATCAGACTGGGGAGCGGGCACAGACTGAAAAGCGGGCACCGGGACTTCAGGCTGGAAGGCGAGCTTCAAGACATCCGGCTGGAAGGCAGGCATATCGGACTGGATTGCAGGTGCATTAGACTGGAGAGCGGGTGCATCAGACTGGAGAGCGGGTGCATCAGACTGGAAGGCAGGGACATCAAACTGGACAGCGGGCACAGGCATTGGCACAACAGGTTGCGTAGAAGACACTGGCGCATCAGGCTCGGTAGCAGGCACTGGTTTGACAGAATCAGGTGGGTTAGTTGGTGTGGAAGCAAGTTGGGTTACTGGCAGGATCGTGTGGGTAGGAAAGAATTTTTGTTTCTTTTTTGGTTTAGCCCGTGCAGTCTTGTATGTAGGTGCAGGGCTGAAAGAAAAGAAAGTAGCTGGATCGAAGGAAGACCAAGGAACTGTAGCTAGAGAGGGGTTTTGTGGGACTGTTACAGGTGGAGGAGAAGAGACAGGTGGATTGAAGGCGGGATAGGTGCTACACTTGGAGACTGGGTAGTAGTATTTGGTAGGGGGTTTGATAAACTGGGCTGTAGCTGAGGTTGCCATAGGCGACGGGGAGATACATTTTTGGGGAGACAGAGGATTAATGGCAGGGCTGGAGTATTGTGGCTTAGCAAAAGACAGGAGATCTGACCATACCTGCAGCACAGGTTGAACAAACGCTGATTCACACACAGCCTGACTAATCAAGGATTGCACCGACTGGATGCAATTAGACAACACTTGCTGTGAACAGGAGGAATAATGTTCCATAAAATAGGCTGGATCATCCTCTAACAACCAAACCAGGGATTCAACTTGGCCATAATTGAAGGGGGGCGAAAAATCATCACTTCCCTCGGGAATGCATGACAGGGCTGGTTTTGCACATAACTGGATCAGAGGCTGAACATCTTCAAAAGACATATACCCCTGATCCACTAGGGAATGAGCTGATCGGATAGTTTCCATCAGCCTGTCACTAGTCCACCCTTTTAAAACCTGGTGACAATATTCACCATCCTCTTCTGCTAGCAGAGAATAATAAAGAATTTCATCGAAATCCATATTAGCAGACCCGATAAACCAGGATGGTTTCCTCAATGCAGCCACGTCTGGTCAGGGATGGCCTTGGTATACTGTCAGAGAATCTAATTGACCAGACTGTGTGGACTGCACAGAGGAAACCCAAAACACATATAAGTGAAATATTGGTGTTTAATAAATAAGTGACAAATAAAGAAATATAAACAGTGCAAAACCAACACAACAAACCCACTACAAACAACAATATATACAAGGAAATGGAGATACCGTAATCGTAAACAAAGCCAGGCCAAGGTCATACACAGGGAGATCAAACCAGCAGGACAGGAAGAGGGTGGATGGATGGGATACAGGGCAGGGATCCAAGGTAACCAGGAACAGAGGGGATCAGATCAGGTCAGGTCAGGACAAGGCAGATGCAGGCTCAAGGTCAAAGTAACAGGCAGCAAGGTTAGAGTGCAGGGAGAGAGATACCAAGGCAAGCCTATGAGGGCTTGCCGGGTATTTATAAGGCTGGTAATTGACCTCATGTCACAGCTGAGCGCAGTGTGTGTTGTCTGCTCCATACTGCCGGGATCCATCCGCTGGTGGTCATCAGTACTGCGGCCAAAAGATGACATGACACCAGCAGGGAAATATTCTCCTGACAGTTCAACACTGCCAGGAGACACCTGCTGGTGGACCCCAGTACTGCATGCCAAATGATATATCTTACCAGCGGATGGACCCTTTCCTGACAGATACCAACATCACGACATCAGGCTGGAAGACAGGTACCAGGATATCAGGCTGGAGGATGGGCACATCAGACCGGAAAGCAGGCTCATCAGGCTGAACAGTGGGCACATCAGGCTGGAAAGTGGGTACCGAGACATCAGACCGGGGCAGCAGGTGCTGGAACTTCAGGCTGGACAGCAAAGACAGGCGCTGGCACATCAGGCAGAACAGCAGGTACTGGCACAACAGGCTGAACAGGTACATCGGACTGGTCAGTAGTCGCTGGAGCGTCAGACTGGAACATGGACACTGGGATTTCGGGCTGAGCAGCAGGCACTGGGACCTCAAACTGGGCAGCGGACACAGGCATTGGCACAACTGGCTGAGTAGCAGACACTGGCACATCAGGCTGGAAAGCGGACTGGAAAGCCGGCACCGAGACATCAGACCAGGCAGCGGGTACTGGAACTTTAGACTGGGCAGCAGACACAGGCGCTGGCACATCGGGCAGAACAGCAGGTGCTGGCATACCAGGCTGAACAATAGGTACATCGGACTGGACAGTAGTCACTGAAGCATCAGACTGGAACACTGGTAGCAAAACTTTAGGCTGGAATATGGACACAAGGTCATCAGACCGGTCAGCAAGCACTGGACCATCAGGCTGGGTAGCAGGCACTGGACCGTCAGGCTGGGTAGCAGGCACTGGACCGTCAGGCTGGGTAGCAGGCACTGGAACGTCAGGCTGGGTAGCAGGCACTGGAACGTCAGGCTGGGTAGCAGGCACTGGAACGTCAGGCTGGGTAGCAGGCACTGGAACGTCAGGCTGGGTAGCAGGCACTGGAACGTCAGACTGGGTAGCAGGCAGAGGTTTGGCAGAATCAGGTGGGTTAGTTGGTGTGGAAGCAAGTTGGGTTACTGGCAGGATCGTGTGGGTAGGAAAGAATTTTTGTTTCTTTTTTGGTTTAGCCCGTGCAATTTTGTATGTAGGTGCAGGGCTGTAAGAAAAGAAAGTAGCTGGATCGAAGGAAGACCAAGGAACTGTAGCTAGAGAGGGGTTTTGTGGGACTGTTACAGGTGGAGGAGAAGAGACAGGTGGATTGAAGGCGGGATAGGTGCTACACTTGGAGACTGGGTAGTAGTATTTGGTAGGGGGTTGAGTAAACTGGGCTGTAGCTGAGGTTACCATAGGCAACGGGGAGATTTTTGGGAAGGCAGGTGATTAATGGTAGGGCTGGAATATTGTGGCTTAGCTAAAGACAGGACATCTGACCATGCCTGCAGCACAGGTTGAACAAATGCTGATTCACACACAGCCTGACTAATCGAGGATTGCACCGACTGGATGCAACTAGACAACACCTGCTGTGAACAGAAGGAATAGTGTTCCATGAAATAGGCTGGATCATCCTCTAACAACCAAACCAGGGATTCAACTTGACCATAATTGAAGGGGGGAGAAAAATCATCACTTCCCTCGGGAATGCATGACAGGGCTAGTTTAGCACATAACTGGATCAGGGGCTGAGCATCTTCAAATGACATACACCCCTGATCCACTAGGGAATGAGCTAATCGGATAGTTTCCATCAGCTGGTCACTAGTCCACCCTTTTAAAATCTGGCCACAATATTCACCATCCTCTTCCGCTAGCAGAGAATAATAAATTATTTCATTGCAATCCATATTAGCAGACCTAACAAACCAGGATGGTTTCTCAATGCAGCCACGTCTGGTCAGGGATGGCCTTGGTATACTGTCAGGAGACTAGTAGACCAGACTGTGTGGGCTGCACAGAGATAACCCAAAACACATGTAAGTGAATAGTGATATTTATTAAAATAGGTGATAATTAGAAAATACAAACAGTGAACAACCAACCCAACAAACCCACTACAAACAACAATATCTACAGCAAGGGGCAGTACCGGAATCACAGATGTCAGCCAGGCCAGGGTCATACACAGCAGGTCAGCAAGAACAAGGGATATACCAGAGACATAAACGTTTAGCCAAGCCAAGGTCATACACAGGAAAATCAGTAAATGAGGGACAGGGAACCAACAGGACAGAGAGGGGATGGATCGGGCTGAAGGGTACAGGAACACAGAAGGGATCGGGTCAGGATAAGCTCGGGCACAAGGTCAGATGCAGGCTCAGGATCGGGTAACAGGCAAACAAGGTCAGGGCTCAAGGAGAGAGATACCAAGGCAAGCATATGAGGGCTTGCCGGGTATTTATAGGACTGACTATGATTGACTTCAAGTCACACCTGAGCGCAGGGAGTGTTGTCTGCTCCATACTGCCAGGATCCATCCGCTGGTGGACGTCAGTACTGCGGCCAAAAGATGAAATGACACCAGCAGGGAAATATTCTCCTGACAGTTCAACACTGCCAGGAGACACCTGCTGGTGAACCCCAGTACTGCATGCCAAACGATATATCTTACCAGTGGATGAATCCTTTCCTGACAGTTTAACAGGGGTGTGTAATTACAATTTTTGATGTAATATTTTGCAGCAGTGCCTGCGCCCACCAAGAGTAACTGTGAGGGCTTACAGTGTTGTGGCAACACCACCACACCACCACAAAAAGCCCAATTTTTCTGACCCTGTTCAACGGGGGCATGTAATTACAATTCATGATATAATATTTCACAGCAGGGCCCGTTCCAGTGCCCACCAATAGTAACTGTGAGGGCTTACAGTGTGGTGGCACCACCACCCAAGGCCCAATTTTTCTCCCCTGTTCAACAGGGGCATGTAATTACAACTTTTGATATAATATTTCATAGCAGGGCCCCTTTCCAGTTCCCACCAAGAGTAACTGTGAGGGCTTATAGTGTTCTGGTACCACCAACACCTAAGGCCCAAATTTCTGCAGAGTATATAGGGCAGGCCATATAGTATATACAGGCGGTCCCCTATGTTCAAACATCCAACTTACAAATGACTCCTACTTACAAACGGAGGGAGACAACAGGGAGTGAGAGGAAATCTACCCCTAGGAAGGGAAATTCTCTCCTGTAAGAGTTAATATAAAAACCCCAATTTTTCAAAATCCAATTGTCATTGGGACAGAAAGTGAGGTGAAATCTTCTGAACAGGGGCACAGACAGCAAAACAAATGTTACAGAGGTGATAACCCTTCCCTATGTTATCCAAAAAGCTTAAAATTCGATTTTTTTGGCTGGAGCTACACTACAAAATGTACCTGTTCCAAATCACAAACAGATTCAACTTAAGAACAAACCTACAGTCCCTATCTTGTTTGGACCGCCTGTATACTGCTATTCAAAGTATATAGAGTCTGGGGGCCCCACGCCTTTTCTTTTTTTAATTTGGGTGCGGGGTTCCCCTTAATATCCATACAAGACCCAAAGGGCCTGGTAATTGGCTTGGGGGTTACCCATGTCCTTTTTCTCAATAATTTTCATCCATATTGACGG
This sequence comes from Aquarana catesbeiana, assembly GCA_037953035.1. NCBI lineage: Eukaryota > Metazoa > Chordata > Amphibia > Anura > Ranidae > Aquarana > Aquarana catesbeiana. The sequence goes on from JBBHAA010002060.1 coordinate 49,349, forward strand.
GGCCCGACATTACATTACAGCCGCAAGCAGTTTTGAATGCCTTTTATTCCTTTAGAAATGTCATTTTGTGCAGGGACTGTTCTAAACACAGGAAACATGCACCACTTTACAGGCATACTATAGACACCCCCAGGTACAATATTTAAAGGAATATTTCACTTTTTTTCACTTTAAGCATCATTAAAATCACTGCTTCTGAAAAAACTGTCATTTTTAAAACTATCTTTTGCATTGATCCATGTCCCCTGGGGCAGGACCCGGGTCCCCAAACCCTTTTTAGGACAATAACTTGCATATTAGCCTTTAAAATTCACATTTTTGATTTCTCACATTCGAGTCCCACACACTTTAACGGTGTTCAAATGTTCACGCAAATTTTCAGTCCGTTCGCATGTTTTTGATGTGAACCGAACCGGGGGTGTTCAGCTCATCCCTACTCTGGAAGGAAATGCTAGTCGTGAGCAGCGGAACCAGGGAAAAATTCTCCCCTCCATCCAGGAAAGGTACTGGTCGCAGTATGGATTGCGATTTTTGGGAGAAAAACCGCACAAGGACAGACAGCTGAGTTAAGCAGGCTTGTCTGGGCAGAGATGCGGCTGGATGAGAGCTCAGAGCCCTCCGGTGGCGAGTATCCCAAGCATGCCCCTGGATAGCGGATGACAGCCCAACGGAAGACTTTGGCTACGGCGGCCTGGGACTGTTGTAAATGAAGCTTACAGGGGACCCTAACTTTGGGAGCGAATTGGAGTGGCAAATGGACAAAATCATGGATTTCAGAGAAGATACTGAATGTTTCCGAAGTGCACTGGGTACTGGAAGATAAAGAGTTTCTGGCTATTCAGGAATGGTAGCTGGAGATCGCCTACAGACGGCTGCTAGACTCTGCGCAGCACCAGGGCTGGGCTCCCTTTGCCTGGGACTATCAGGAAATACCAGCAGACAGCTATGAAATCTCAGCTGAAGTGTCAGCAATGGATTTATTTGAATTTGCATCAGAGGATGTCATCGATGATAAGTCACCTGCCAAAGTGTTGACACTGAGCCCAAGGGGCACCAGCCCATGCCCTGGACTTTTAGCAAATCCAGAGACTGGGGATTTAATAGATGTTTCTGTAGAGGAGGAACCACCTAGCAAACCCCCAGAAGAAGTACTGGCATCAGGACAGAGTACTGCAGACCCCTGCTCCACACCCATGGCAGTTTCAAAGGCCTGAGGTGAGGAGGTGGTGTTTCTTCTTCCCCAGTGGATTGCAGAGATGCAGGGAAGGGAAGCTGCCATTCCCCCTCCCCAACAAAGATTTGTGCATCTGGCAGACAATACCAGAGCAAGGGAGTTCCAGCAGCAGATGGCACCCCAGAATTATGACACCAACCCAACGGAAGCACTGGTAACCAGACAGAGGGTCCAAGACCTCTGCCCCACACCTGTTCTGGTGGCCCAGGGTGAGGAGGTGGCAGTCACTCCCGAGCTGCAGATCAGGATCCAAGGAGAGAATGCAGTCGGCACCTCACAACTGCAGCTTGATCTGGTGTCAGTGGATGGGCCTACAGTCTCCACTAACAGAAAACCAGCAGAAGTGCTGGCAACAGGGCAGAGTGCTACCAACTCCTGCCCAGCTCCAGCAACAACTGCAGAGTTCCAGGGAGCCGGGGCATTCGGCCTCCCTCCCCAACAGTTAGCTGGAGCAGATGATGTAGTGAAGCTGGCAACAGGACAGAGCGCTGCTGGCCTCTGCCCTCCACTAACAAAGGATGAATTTCCTGTGAAAGGGGATGGGACTACATTTTTCAATTGTATATCCCAGAGAGGCTGGGCAGTCAGCCCAGATTCCCAACAGCATAACAGACTGAGCCCAGCCACCCTGTCTTCTCTCCAGTGGCTAAAGAGACTGCAGGGGGAAGGACCAGTCCGCAGTTCCCCCAGCAGCGGGTATGTTCTATGAGAGAGGCATAGATTGGCAGGGTGAGTAATTCTCTGTTTGGAACAATTTGTTTGGGGTACTGTGTGGGTACAGGCATTGGGGGACTGAAACTATGGACTAACTTCAGAGTCAACCCATCTGGGGTCTCCTCCTGTGTTAGTCTTCTGCCGAAAGGGGAGAGATGTGACAGGAGGGCCCCTGTAACCCAGAATGCCTTGGAGACGTTGTTAAACCCTTGTTTCAGCTCCCCATGCACCTGCTATGTCTAAGTTACCCTGTGTCCATTAGGGGCACAGGGTGACTGAGAAAATGTGGCTTGGATTACTTAAAATGGGACAGTAATATTTATCCACAATACCTCCCAGGATATAAATAAATACTATTCTTGGTTTAAAGTAATTAAGAAAAGTGGTTGATATGTCCTTATTAGATAAGGCTCTTCATCCCTAAGGTAACTGGAGTATGAGAGTAAAAGGGATGGGGATTATTACGGTGCCAAGACAACTCAATCAGAATTAGTATTAAAATTACAATTTTTATTGCAATAAATATCAAAAAAATTAATAGAAAACATCAATCAAGAAAGGAGCACATAAAAATTACTAATGGCCAGGATGGTATAGGCCTAATTATAGTGAAAGGTCTAGTCTTCTCTACATGTTTCGCAAAGACATTGGCTTCTTCAGGGGAATATTATTATTATATTATTATACGAGATTTATATAGCACCAACAGTTTACTCAGCGCTTTACAATGTATAAGGGGGACAACACAATTACAGTACAGTTCAATACAAAAGGTACAGGAGGGCCCTGCTCATAGAGCTTACATTCTAAGGATTCTAAGAATAGGACGTAACCAATATAATAAATGTTGCTCTAAAATAGAAATATAACAGTAAATACATATAAATATCAAAAATACTAAATAAACTAAACATGGTGCACGATACTAGAAAATGGGACGACAGGGTATTTGAGATAACATCCCCCCTTCCACCAAATTGTGGGAATCCAACACCCCGTTACTCCAAATACAATCCCCCACCTACCCCAATCCTCCTAAGTGGCGGGTCTGCATGGGGTAGCGTCCCAAGGATGGCAAGCCAAGCCGCCGTAGTGGCAACACTTCTACGTCTTACCGGGACCTTTCCCAGGATAGAATCCCTAAAAAAAGAAAGGAGGATTGTACCATCATTTTCATGGACTCACTCCATCGCACCTTTGGACCCACTCACACTCATCGACCCTCAGTGGTTCATACCAATAGCACAAATGCACACTTGTCTACACCTTTTTCTGATAGACAATTCACTTTAGCCTCTATGCCTAATCCATTGTCACATCCTGGGTGCTACCAGACCTGCACTTTCTTCCCTCTCTTCTTCTATTACCCGTAGGGTTAGTGAACCTTCCCTAACGTCTATGTTCCCCATAACTGCTCAATCGATTGACCCAAAAATTGCACCAATTTTTTTAGTGAAATCCCCAGAACAAGCACTGAGTTCCATGTTACCTCCTCCAACCAGGGAACCTCAGGATTAGAAGTGTTAAACCTTTCCTCGGTACCTTTAACCGAGGAACAGGTTTATGTACTTAAACTCGGTCTAACTTTCTGTCCATCCACTGACATTGATAGAATTCAACTTATTAAAAACTTACATTTCATTGCAAGAAGGCTCATGTTTAAGGTTATTTATGATAAACCCTCTACAATGGAAAACTATGATTTTCCACCTCTGGAATTTTCTCAGTTAGAACTTCAGTCCATGGACAACTTGATGTTGCTGTGGGAGGAGGGACATACTAGTTACAAGGAGCCACTGGTTCTAACTTTGCTCGGTGTCGCCGTCCCTGGTAGGTCTTTCCCCCCTCCTATGTCATTCAAATCAAAATCTCATGCATTTCCCTTGCTTCATGCAAACCCGAACATTTGGGCATTTGTACAACAGAGTACATCCAAGATAAAGAGCATGGATCTGGATGATCAGCACCTACACAATCTATCTTTTAGATACCGTAGGGCTCTTAGGGACCTCCAATGTCATCCGGGACTAGTGGTTATCAAGCCAGCTGAAAAAGGGGACAATGTTGTTGTCATGGGTGTTGGGGCATACTAACGCATGTGCCTCGACGTCCTTGACAACAGACAATGGTACCGACCAATCTCTAAGACGTTGGTTGAGAATTTTACTTGTGAATATTACGGCTTAATCTTTAAGGCCTATCAGCAGGGTACAATTGATCTAAATACATGGAGCTACCTTGATGTTAAGGATCCAAGGACACCAACATTTTATTCTTTACCCAAAGTACACAAATCACTGGAGCACCCTCCCGGACGGCCTATCGTATCTGGCTGCCAGGGTCTAACCAAAAACGCTAGTGCTTTAGTGGACAAATATCTATATCCACCTGTAACATCTTTATTTTAGTATGTCAAAGATACCATAGATTTGCTCCGGAATATTGATGGTAAACAGATTCCTCGTAATACCTGGTTGGTAGCCGTAGATGTTGAGAGTTTGTATAACTCCATACCACATATGTCAGGGAAGTCATCTGTGAGGTACAGCTGCCGATCTCAGGCGCACTCCTGTGTGCAGGTGCCAACAAAGAATACACAGAGCAGCCACGGACGCATCAGTGAGCGCGCATACGCAAATGCGACCATGCGTTCATGCAGGCGTGTGCGTGCCTGTTATCAGAACTGGCACCAGACGGCCTATTTAAACGCAGCTTCAGAACTGGCTAATTGCTGCTTGGTCTACAGGGTTACCTGAAATCTTAAAACCTGTGTTGTTTCCTGATACCATTCCGGCTTACTCCCTGACTCTGCCCCGGCCTGCTGTTTGAACCTGATCTGCCTGTCTGTTGCCAAAACCTGCCTGTGACCCCACTACGCTCCTGCCTGCTGTTTGAACCTGATCTGCCTGTCTGTTGCCAAAACCTGCCTGTGACCCGACTATGCTCCTGCCTGCTGTTATACCTGATCCGCCTGTCTATTGTCTACGCAGCTCGTCTGACCCTGCTTCCTGTTGTGCATCCCAGCTTGCCCAGCTGAGGAACGGTCACGACGCCATTAAGGTAACCTCTGTCTCTACTCTGGCAGGGCTGGTCACTGTGTACGGAATTGTCCTGCTAAGAGACGTAGACACCTCTCCGTTTCTCCAATAAGTCAGGCGGTCCCACCAGCAACCTCTGCTCACTTGGCGTTTCCTGTTACCTTCCAACTCCCAGGGAGGAGCCTGTCAGCAACCGCAATTGTGCAGTTGCTTTATCGATCTGGCGTTTGCAGCCCAACAATGTATTCCTCTTCAATCCAAGAAGCAGGGACTTATCATATTCTTGGCCAATGGCTCTTGTGTAATGTCCAGACTGGTGACCCAGGAAACTCCTCCACTGCTGACTGTGACCCCCTACCAGTCATAAAGAACTTTTGCGCCTAGATGCAATCTCTTCACTTCTGTTCCCTGTCATTTTGGGTCTACCGTGGCTGCAGGCCCATAATCGTTTGGTCGATTGAAGATCTGGCAGTATCAAGTACCAATCATCTTATTGCCAGGAGCACTGTCTTTCCAATCCCACTGTTGCACCCGCGACTCTGTTGTGTATGGACATTGATGCTGAACTCTGCCAAAGGTGCCTGGGGTTTATCATGAATTCCAGGACTTTTTCAGCAAGTGGGGAGCAGACACCCTACCTCCACACAGGGCCTACGACTGCCCCATTGAGCTCCTTTCAGGGGCTGCCTTTCTGTTTGGTCGGATCTTTCCACTGTCCGAAAAAGAATTAGCAGCTCTGAAGGTATACATTGATGAAAGCCTCCAGAAAGTGTTCATCCGCCCTTCTACTTCACCCAATGGGGTGGGAATATTTTTTGTGGAGAAGAAGGACCATTCACTACAGCCATGTGTAGATTACCATGAGCTAAACAAGGTTACAGTGAAGAACTGCTATCCTCTCCCCTTGGTCCCAAAGCTCTTCCAAAGACTTTGTTCTGCTACCATCTTCACTAAACTAGACCTAAGGGGAGCTTACAACCTTATCCACATACGGGAGGGAGATGAGTGGAAAACTGCCTTCCGTACCGGTTTTGGCCATGACGAGTATCTCATCATGCCTTTCGGCCTATGTAACGCACCAGCTACATTTCAACACTTCATCAATGACATCTTCAAAGACTATCTGGACATTTTCATCATTGTTTACTTAGACAACATTCTTGTGTTCTCCACCTCCCTTGCAGATCATCGGGAACATGTCAAGAATGTTCTCTATATAAGTAGGAAAACCGCGCTAACAGAAAATTAAATTACAGTCCATACAAATGACATCAAGGGAAAATAATTTTGAATCCTTCCAGAGTACGTCAGTGCGTACCCTCCCAAGTACGCACTGACGTCACCATGCTTTCGGAGTGAGAGAATGGGCTCTGTTTTGTTTCGTATGCCGGCCGGCTTTCGTATGCGCAACTCTGCTATTTTAATGTAAGTGACTACATGTTTTAAAATAAATATTTGGAGGATATCACACTATGGCAAGTCTTTCTTTCCTCTGAGCTACCCAGGTTTCCATTTGCAACATGTGGATATGTGGACACCGTGTGTGAGCCTGGAGATTTACCCCCCACCATTAGAACACCGGGAGCGGCAGCAAGATAAAAGGCCTTGGCTGGGCTATAGCCACTTGCCCTTTTATGCTTGCCATCTGGTAAGCTGAAACAAGTACTACGGTGGATTAGCACTATTGCTTATAGGTGCACGGTGGTGGTGTTTATACTCTGGAAGGATTCAAAATTCTTTTCTCTTGATGTCATTTGTATGGACTGTAATTTAATTTCTAGCGCAGCTTTTTTACAAGATTTATCAAGAATGTTCTCTGCCATCTGCACTTACATGGACTTTATGCCAAACCTGAGAAATGCGAGTTTGAGCAGCAGAGTATTCAGTTCTTGGGCTTGATCATCTCCACCGGAGGGATTAAAATGGACCCTCAAAAAGTGTCAGCAAACCTGGGGTTTGCTAATTTTTATCGCAGATTCATTAAGAACTTTTCAGCTATCATCACACCCATTACTCAACTCACCAAACTGGGTGTTCGTTTCTGCTGGTCTCCTGTAGCCCAGACTACTTTCAAGACTCTTAAAGGACTGTTTACATCTGCCCCTGTACTAAGCCATCCAGATCCGGTGTTGTGTCAATGAGTGCCTCCTATCGAATAATGCCTCCTACGTACTGCGCATGTGCAGTTCATGACGTCACGCCAGCTGATTTCCTGATCAGCTGGCTTGGTGTATCGACTGCGTGCACATGCGCAGTTCGTCGGAGGCATTTTCCGACGGGAGTGACAGAAAACAGTGGAGAGGCACAGTGTAGGACAGGCTAGAGGAGATACTTTGAGCTCCTGTATCCGGAGACCCACTTGGTAAAAACCCACCAAACTTGACACACTTTTAGGGAACACCCATGGCTGCATGTGGAAGAAATTTTGGGTCCAGGGAACCGAAGGGCAGCCGGTACCGACTCCCGAAATTGAGCCCCTTGCTTCATTTTTCCGCTGGCAGGAAGTGAAAACAGTGTAGGAGTGTAGGAGAGGCTCGGGAGATATTTGAGCTCCTGTATCCGGGGACCCACTCGATAAAAACCCACCAAACTTGGCACACTTATAGGGAAGACCCGTGGCTGCAGGTGGAAGAAATTTTGGGTCCAAGGAACCAAAGAGCAGCCGGTACCGACTCCCCAAATTGGGCCACTCGCTTCATTTTTCCGCCTGGGGGAAAAAACAGGCGACTTTGAGCTCCGGTTTCTGGGGATCTGCCGGGTCAAATCCCACCAAATTTGGCACACTTGTAGGGGGTCCCATGGCTACATGTGCAAGAAATTTCGGGTCCAGGGAACTGAAGGAAGGCCGGTACCGACTCCCCAAATTAGGGCCAAGGTCTGTGCTTCCAGAGGGGGGCGGGGCCCTGAATAGCTGTGTATGTGTAAGTGACCTACACTGCAGTTTAAGAAAGCCCATCAGAGATCCCGTTCCCAAGAGCTTGCAATCTATTAAAATGACATACAGTTTATCTCTGTTTACTTTTTTTCTTTTGACAAGTGTGCTTTAGATAGAGCATGTCAAGCCGCAGCTGTGCTCCCTGGGGATATGCTGATCGCCCATTCGTGCTGCTGCTGGAGGGAGCCCAGGTGACCATAAATGAGAGCCCTACAGACTTGGTCATGGTGAGTGACCAAGTCACCAAGTGGTATATCCCCCACACCATCCCATACCCCACTCCATCTCCTCTGAGGACTTAGGACCCTCCAGGCAACTTACCAGGGGACTGGGACCCTCTAGGCCACTCACCTGTGGACAGGGACACCCATTTTCCCTGGGGACTGAGACCCCCTTCTCCCATGGGGATTGGGACACCTTCTCACCTGGGGACTGGGACCCCTTCGCACCCGGGGACTGGGATCCTATCTCACCTGGGGACAGGGAACCCACCTCCACTAAGAACAGGAACCTGATCACCCTGTGTTTGCCAAACTCACCTCCCTGCCCCTGTGTGTGCCAACCTCACCGTCCTGCCCGATCACTCTGTGGAAGGTGGTCTCTGGTCAGCAAAGTCCCCCCGCCCACATCAGAGTTACCGGCATTTCCCTTTACATCAGAGTCTGCAGGATTCCCCCTTGCAGTGCAAAGGAACTCAGATGTAAAGAAAAATGATGCAGAGCATGATCTAAAGAGGAACTCTGATGTAAGGGGTTCCTAACTACATCAGAGTCTGCAGCATTGCCCTTTACATCAGTGTTCCCCTTTACATCAGGGTTCACAAAGTTCCCCCTTGCACTGTAAGATTAAAAGGGGTGGAGGCCCAGAGACATGTCCAGGGTACACAGAGGAGGCCTCCGCCCCTTCTAATCTAACTCATGTGTCTTCTGTGTACCCTGGAAATGTTTCTAGTCATCCATCCCTTCTAATCTATCTCATGTATCCTCTGTGTACCTTGGACATGTCTCTGGGCCTTCATCTCTTCTAATCTATCTCATGTATCCTCCGTGCACCCTGGACCTGTCTCTGGGCCTCCATCCCTTATAATCTATCTCATGTATCCTCCGTGTACCCTGGACCTGTCTCTGGGCCTTCATCCCTTATAATCTATCTCATGTATCCTCTGTGTACCTTGGACATGTCTCTGGGCCTTCATCCCTTCTAATCTATCTCATGTATCCTCCGTGTACCCTGGACATGTCTCTGGGCCTCCATCCCTTATAATCTATCTCATGTATCCTCCGTGTACCCTGGACCTGTCTCTGGGCCTTCATCCCTTATAATCTATCTCATGTATCCTCTGTGTACCTTGGACATGTCTCTGGGCCTTCATCCCTTCTAATCTATCTCATGTATCCTCCGTGTACCCTGGACATGTCTCTGGGCCTCCATCCCTTATAATCTATCTCATGTATCAGTCGTGTAGTGAGAGCACATCCATGTAGGGGAGCACCAAGTGGGTTAAAGTCCTGATAACAGCTGTCACAGGAGGGCCCTCACACAGGACACATGTCAGGCAGGGCGGTGAGGTTGACACACACAGGGTGATCGGGCAGGACGGTGAGGTTGGCACACACAGGGGCAGGGAGGTGAGTTTGGCACACACAGGATGATCAGGTTCCTGTTCTTAGTAGAGGTGGGTTCCCTGTCCTCAGGGGAGATGGAGGTCCTGTCCCCAGGTGAGATAGGATCCCAGTCCCCGGGAGAGAAGGTGTCCCTGTCCCCATGGGGGAAGGGGGTCTCAGTCCCCAGGGAAAATGGGTGTCCCTGTCCACAGGTGAGTGGCCTAGAGGGTCTCAGTCCCCAGGTGAGTGGCCTAGAGGGTCCTAAGTCCTCAGGGGAGATGGAGTGGGGTATGGGATGGTGTGGGGGATATACCACTTGGTGACTTGGTCACTCACCATGACCAAGTCTGTAGGGCTCTCATTTATGGTCACCTGGGCTCCCTCCAGCAGCAGCAGCAGCACAAATGGGCAATCAGCATATCCCCAGGGGGCACAGCTACGGCTTGACATGCTCTATCTAAAGCACACTTGTCAAAAGAACAAAGAGTAAACAGAGATAAACTGTATGTCATTTTAATAGATTGCAAGCTCTTGGGAATGGGATCTCTGATGGGCTTTCTTAAACTGCAGATAAAGGAGATAATAACTGTAAGCGCTTATACAGAAGATGCATACAATCCTGGGGATATATAAAATTAGCCAGGCATAAAGTCCATGGCCATAGTAGTGGCAGTCCAGGGGTTAATATAGTCTCTGATCGTACAAGATGTGAAGGGCTGGCTAGTGGGATGATTGGTCCTAAAGGCGGCTGCTGTCCTCAGAGAGCTGGCTCTGTGGTATTGCAAGAGGGGGTAGAGAAAAGGAAGTGCCACCTGAGTGCAGTATTAATGTAAGAATTTAATGGCATAAAAAATAAACACTTACAAGAAAGACAAATTAAAAAGGCTCATCTGTGAGTAGGCAGTGTGTATCTTCCTCAGTTTCCAGTCCGGAAGTTGTTATCAGCGTTGTAGGGCTGCAGATGGAGGCTGGTAGCTTGTCTCTCTTCCTGTGGCTGTCAGGGAGAAGCTGAGACTGGCGTGGAACGCACAGAGGACGTGCATGACGTCACAGGTCATTCAAAGACTTCCGGGTACACTCCAGGGGGAGGGCTAACGTCGAGGGAGTGTGCTTGGCTACGCGCTCGGAGCTGCTGCTCCTTCGATAGGCCTGAGGGGGAGTGTGTCAGTGATGTGCTATTTATATGCCGGCGCTGTGGGACAACAAGGCTCAGCGCCGGCTAACAGCACATCACTGATGAGGGCTGTGAGAGGCAGTTTGCTAAGACATAAAATACATGTTTGAGAACACTTATTGGCAGATATTACTATAATCGCACTGGAATACTTAAAAGCACATAGGGACTGGGTGTGAATAAAAAGTATATATGTTATGTTATCTTAAAAATGTGAAACATACAGTATTGTATAGATATTTCTAGGAACACATATAGAAAATTAATATAAGGATTGAAAAAAATATAAATAAGTAAAAAATAAATAAAAAATAATAAAATAAAATATAAAAAATGGGAAAAAAGTGCTTACAAAACGTTATATATATATATATATATATATATATATATATATATATATATATATATATATATATATATATATATATATATATATATTTATGTGTATATCTATTTACACTATCAAAAGATGTTGTTGAAAAGGTTGAGCGGTAAATGGTAGGGGGGAATGGTGTATATGCACATGTACACACGCACATGCATATATATACGTATATGTATGGGGGGGACGAATGAGGGGGGGGCTGGGTTTAATTATGGGGGATTTTTTAGATTATGGATAGGGGACTAAGAAACAGGGGGGACAATGGATAAAGGACTGAGAAAAAGGGGGGGGAGGGAGTGAGAGGGGAAGGGAAAGAGGGGGGGGGCCCGGGGGTGCGACAGAAAGAGGAAACTGGAAAGGGGGGGCCGGGGGACACAAGGGAGCAGGGAGTAAGGGCAATCCCATGGGGGGGGAGGGGGGAAAAGGAGGTGGCTTATAGTAGTGTGTGTACTTCAATTTCTTCGTTTAACCCACCGGGTGTAAGGGTACCCAAAGAATAAATCCAGTAGGTCTCTTGTTGGCACAGGCGTTTGAAACGTTCAGCTGAAGGATATGTGGCAGGAATAGATTCAATGACCCATACACTGAGGCCAGCCGTAGAACGGTTATGGTGTGTAAGGAAATGCCTGGGGACGCTATGGTGGTCTCTGCCCTTTTCAATAAAGCGCCGATGTTCCCCAAACCGTGCTCTGAGTGCCCTTATGGTCCGACCGACATAAAACAACCCACAGAGACAGGTAAGGCAGTATATGACGTAGTCCATAGAGCAATTGTAAAATTCTTTGAGGGTGTAACATTTTCCTTTTACGTTAAAGGTTTTCTGGCCATGGTGTACGAATTGACAGGTGAGGCAGAGGGGTTTTTTACATTGATACATCCTTCCGGACTGGAAACTGAGGAAGATACACACTGCCTACTCACAGATGAGCCTTTTTAATTTGTCTTTCTTGTAAGTGTTCATTTTTTATGCCATTAAATTCTTACATTAATACTGCACTCAGGTGGCGCTTCCTTTTCTCTACCCCTTTCTTAAACTGCAGTGTAAGTCACTTACACATACATAGCTATTCAGGGCCCCCCCCGCTCTGAAAGCACAGACCTTGGCCCTCCCGCTGGCACCGCTGTGTCAATCCAAGCTTCCCTGACAAATACACTGCTTATGCATGGCGCTTGCCCCCTTTCTCTAGAGCAGCCTAGGGGTGTGTTGGGGGCGGGGCTGGATACGGTGTTGCCGCTGATGTTATTAAGCCAACGGAGTTCTTCCTTACTTCAGTGTTCCTTGCGGAGTTCTCCCTTACGTCAGTGTTCCCTGCGGAGTTCTCCCTTACGTCAGTGTTCCCTGTGGAGTTCTCTTACGTCAGTGTTCTCTTTCCGCGCGCTCCCGTGGCTTGCCTCTCGTCGAAAAATGCATACGACGAGCTGCGCATGCCCAGTCGATACGTCATGCCACAGAGAGCGAGGCAGAATCTTACATTTAAAGCGAATGTTCACACAAAAATTGAACCTCTGCTTTTCGGAACCAGACCCCTCCGGTGACACATTTGGCACCATTCAGGGGGGAGGGGGGTGCAGATATCTGTCTAAGACAGGTTTTTGCACCTGCTTTCGGCATAGACTCCCACAGGAGTCTAAGCCCCCTCCCATCCCCTCCCCCTGTGCTGTCTGCTGGGACACACACAGGTCCCAGAGGCAGCGGGGACCAGTAAGGAAGCGCAGCGCGACTGGCGCATGCGCAGTAGGGAACCAGGAAGTGAAGCCGCAACGCTTCACTTCCTGATTCCCTTACAGAGAATGGTGGTGGCAGCACCCGAGGACCGAGGGACGATTCAGTCTCGGGTGCCGACATCGCTGGACCCTGGGACAGGTGAGTGTTCTTATTTTAAAATTCAGCAGCTGCAGTATTTGTAGCTGCTGACTTTTAAAAAAAAATTTGCGGGACTCCCTCTTTAAGATTCTCTCCCTCCACACACTCCCCGTGGCTTGCCTCCCGTCGGAAAATGCATATGACGAACTGTGCATGTGCAGTCGATATGTCACACCAGCTGATCGGGAAATCAGCTGGAGTGATGTGACGTACTGCGCATGAGGGTCGGTCTACCCGGATCTTGTGTCTAAAATCCACCGGTACCGACCTGCCAAATTTGGGGTCTCTAGCTCAAAGTATGGGGGAGATATGGACTTCCAAAGGGGAATGACCCATGGTGCCCACCAAGGCCGAGGGGGCAGCGAGATTGGAACCGGTCCCTTGGTGCCCCATGGCCGGTCTGAACTTTTCGCTTTACCGGTCTATATCTCCGGAACCGTAGGTCACAGGAACTTCAAACTTGGTAGTTGGGGGTTCATAGAGGCCCCCTAGCTGCAGGCCAAATTTGAGGTCTCTGGAACGAAAGGTGCCTGAAATGACTTTTCTGAAAACAACCATGCATGCTTTGTGTCGACCTAACTTTCAAACTCAAGCATTTTTTGGGCTCCAGGAAAGTCATCTTCTGAACCGTTTGAGCTAGGAGTCCAATTTTTGGATATGTTGTAGATCTAGATCCCATGAGTCGGCACGCCAAATTTGGGGTTCCGGAGATAGGAGTCCTCAAAGTCTCCCCAAAGGAATTTGGGGTTCCGGAGATTGGAGTCCTCAAAGTCATCTGACCGGTAGAGGCCAGAACCTAAGTCTGAATTTTCTGGGTAGCAGAACTGGTTTTACCGCCCTAGGGGTGCTGTCTTTTGGAGACGGTTACGGGCCAACCGTATTGTCTAGGGACCCCAAATTTGGATCACATGTAGTGCATCGTCTCCCCTAGAAGTGTGCCAAGATTGGTGTTCCTAACCCCAACATCTGAGGAAATATCAGCCCCCCAATTTGACTGAGTTTCCCATAGACTCCAATGTTAAACGTGCGGTTTCCAACGGTTGACCCTTTGGGGTGCCACCGGCCCACCAAACGTTCCCTGGACCCCAAAATTGGCCAGTGAGTACCCGAAGAGCATCCCCACAGCCTCCCCATGTCGCTGTATTTTTAAGACCCATAGAACGGAGAGCGCTACGCACGTTTTTGCCGGTGTTGTGTGAGGGGGCCACCAGTCACCGAAAGTCGAGGGGGGTGCCATACGGTGGAAAAGGCTTGAAATATTATAATGAGACCCCCCTAAGCTTTTTAGGGTTAACCGGATCCGAGCTACACCGTTTCAAAGTGCCATTTTCCAGTTACCGGAAGGTTCTGGTTGGGGTACAGGGCCCCGGTTCGGTGTGGGGGTACCCATAGAGAGCTCCTACATCACTCCTAAGTTTTGTAATTTTGTGACCCATGGTCAGGGAGCACCGGTACCGTGAAAACTGTCAACATTGTGGCCCCGGTAAATCCCCGGTAAAAGGTCCCCGAACCTCCAAATTTTTATGAGGTGCAGCTGGGCTATCTGGGAAAAAAGGGTGCAAGTTTAGTGTCACAAGCCTATTCGGTCATTGAATGGTTGAGCGATAAGTGAAATTCGCCACAATTTGGCCTGATTTTCCCATAGACTCCCATGTTAAGTGAGGGGCCTAATTTGGGGAGTCGGTACCAGCCTTCCTTTCGTTCTCTGGACCCGAAATTTCTTCCACGTGTAGCCATGCTCCCCCCCTACAAGTGTGCCAAGTTTAGTGTGATTTGACTCTGTGGGTCCCCTGGAACCGGAGCTCAAACTTTCCCCAATATCGGCAGTTTTTCCTCCAGGCGGCAAAGTGAAGCGAGGGGTGCTGTCTTTGAGAGATAGTTACGGGCCAACCGTAGGGTCTAGGAAGCCCAAATTTGAATCACAAGTAGTGCATCATCTTCCCTACAAGTGCGCCAAGATTGGTGATCCTAACCCCAACAGCCAAGGAAATATTAGCCCCCCAATTTGACTGAGTTTCCCATAGACTCCAATGTTAAATGTGCGATTTCTACCGGTTGACCTTTTGGGGTGCCACCAGCCCGCCAAACATTCCCTGGACCCTAAACTTGGCCAGCGAGTACCTGAAGAGCATCCCCACAGCCTCCCCATGTCACTGTATTTTTAAGACCCATAGAACCGGAGAGCGCCACGCACGTCTTTGCCGGTGTTGTGTGAGGGGGCCACCAGTTCCCGAAAGTCGAGGGGGTTGCCATATGGTGGAAAAGGCTTGAAATATTATAATGAGACCCCCCTGAGATTTTTAGGGTTAACCGCATCTGAGCTACACCGTTTCAAAGTGCCATTTTCCGGTTACCGGAAGGTTCCGTTTGGGGTACTGGGCCCCGGTTTGGTGTGGGGGTACCCATACAGTGTCTCTACATCACCCCCAAGCTTTGTAATTTTGTGACCCATGGTCAGGGAGCACCGGTACCATGAAGACGGTCAACATTGTGGCCCCCGTAAATCCCCGGTAAAAGGTCCCCGAACCTCAAAATTTTTATGAGGTGCAGCTGTGCTATCTGGGAAGAAGGGGTGCAGTTTAGGGTTGCTAGCCCATTCAGTCATCGAATGGTTGAACGATAAGTGAAATTTGCCACATTTTGGCCTGATTTTCCCATAGACTCCCATGTTAAGTGAGGGGCCTAATTTGGGGAGTCGGTACCGGCCTTCTTTTGGTTCTCTGGACCCGACATTTCTTTCACGTGTAGCCATGCCCCCCCCTACAAGTGTGCCAAGTTTAGTGTGATTTGACTTGGTGGGTCCCCAGAAACCGGAGCTCAAAGTCGCCCCAATATCGGCAGTTTTTCTCCTAGGCGGCAAAGTGAAGCGAGGGGTGCTGTCTTTGGGAGGCAGTTATGGGCCAACTATAGTGTCTAGGAACCCCAGATTTGATTCACAGGTAGCACATCGTCTTCCCTACAAGTGTGCCAAGTTTGGTGTTCCTAAACCCAACAGCCAAGGAAATATCAGCCCCCCAATTTGACTGAGTTTCCCATAGACTCCCATGTTAAACGTGCAGTTTCTACCGGTTGACCTTTTGGGGTGCCACCGGCTCGCCAAACGTTCCCTGGACCCCAAACTTGGCCATTGAGAACCCAAAGTGCATCCCCACAGCCTCCCTGTGTCGTGGTATTTTTAAGACCCATAGAACCGGAGAGCGCCACGCACGTCTTTGCCTGTGTTTTGTGAGGGGTCCACTGGTCCCCGAAAGTGCAGGGGGTGCCATTCTGTAGAAAAGGCCTGAAATATTCAAATGAGACCTACCGCAGCTTTCCCCGGAGAACCGGGTCCAAGCTACACCATTTCAAAGTGCCATTTTCTGGTTACCGGAGGGTTCCGGTTGGGGTACCGGGTCCCGGTTCGGTGTGGGGGTACCCATAGAGTGTCTCTACATCACCCCCAAGCTTTGTGATTTTGTGACCTATGGTCAGGGAGCACCGGTACCGTGAAGACAGAACCGGAGCTCAAAGTGAGCCTCTAGCCTCTCCTACACTGTGCCTTTCCACTGTTTTCTGTGACTCCCGTCGGAAAATGCATCCGACGAACTGCGCATGTGCAGTCTTACGTCATGCCAGCTGATAGGGGAATCAGCTGGTGTGACGTAGTGGATGCATTATTCGACGGGAGGAACTAATCGACAAGACACCGGCACTACCTTATATCCTGGAGGTAGACGCTTCCGAAAGTGCAGTCAGGGGGTTCTGTCCCAGCGTCAAGGTCTCAAGAATTCAATCCATCCGGTAGCTTTTGTCTCTAGGAAACTTGCACCTGCGGATAGGAATTATGACGTAGGTGATCAGGAGCTTCTTGCCATAAAAGCCGCTTTTGAGGAGTGGAGGTTCTTGCTAGAGGGAGCAGCTCACCCAATATTGATCTATACAGATCACAAAAACCTTGAATATTTAAGGACTGCTAAGAGATTGAAACCCCGCCAAGCCAAGCCCTTTTTTGAAGGGGTCAACTGCAATACCTAATCAAATGGAGAGGTTATGGGCCGGAGGAAAACTCCTGGGAACCAGAGCAGAATGTACATGCCATGGACCTGGTGAATGCCGTCTTCTGCAGTCATACCCTGAAGAGGAACCAACTGGGCATCCGGAGGTTGCCCGTAAGGGGGGGCAATGTCAGGGAAGTCATCTGCGAGGTACAGCTGACATTCTCAGGGGCACTCCTGTGCGCAGGCGCCAACAAAGAATACACAGAACAGCCACAGACGCATCAGTGAACGTGCATGCATGTGCACAAACGCGACCGCGCGTTCGCGTATACATGTGCCTATCATAAGAACTGGTACAAGACGGCCTATTTAAATGCAGCTTCAGAACCGGCTAATTGCTGCTTGGTCTACAGCGTTACCTGAAATCTTGATACCTGTGTTGTTTCCTGATACCGTTCCGGCTTACTCCCTGACTCCGCTCCTGCCTGCTGTTATACCTGATCTGCCTGCCTGTTGCCAAAACCTGCCTGTGACCCCACTACGCTCCTGCCTGGTGCTTGAACCTGATCTGCCTGTCTGTTGCCAAAAACCTGCCTGTGACCCGACTACACTCCTGCCTGCTGTTATACCTGATCCGTCTGTCTATTGTCTACCCGGATCATCTGACCCTGCTTCCTGTTGTGCATCCCAACTTGCCATCTGCCAAGTCTGCCGGCCTGTCTGCCACCTCACCCGCCTGCTACCAGCCAAGTCTGGCTTCCTGCCTGTGAGTTCCTGGCTACTACCTGCACAGACTTCAGGACTGATCTTAGGCACTCTTACCCCGCGTGCTCCAGTGCCAGCTGTCTCACTATCAGCAGCCCTTGAGCCAGAGCTGTATGGGAGGCCTTCCTCTTCACGTCAGGCTCACCCACCGGATACGTGACACATAAAAAGGGAAATGAGGTTATCCATACCCAATTAAAAGAACCTGGACCTGCGTCCAATTCTTATTGAGAGTTTATCCTTCAGCTATTGGAGTTCATCCTAACATGCAACATATTTATGTTTGGTTCCTCCCACTTCCTCCAGGTACAGGGGGTGGCTATGGGGACCAAATGTGCCCCCTCCTATGCCAACATGTACCTGGGGGGTGGTAGAGGGAACTTTTTGCTGATGATCATTTATCGTATTTACTTCAGCATGTCATTGCCTGGCACAGGTATATTGATGATATTTTAATTTTCTGGTTGGGCACGTGGGATGAACTCTCACGGCTGATGGACCTATTGTCTATTTATACCTACAACTTGAATTCTACCATGGAATGTAGTCAGGAGAAGATTAATTTTCTGGATCTACAAATCCATGCTGATTCTGATGGAACCCTCCATTCTTCACTTTATTGTAAGCCTTCTGCAGGCAATACGATTTTGCAAGCCAGTGGTGCACACCCACAACCTTTTTTGGATAGCATTCCTTATAGTCAATTTCTATGACTCAGAAGAAATTGTACTTTAGATGCAGACTTTCATCTTGCAGCGAATGATCTTTCTCTTAGACTACACCAAAGAGGGTATAGTCGATCCCTTTTGAAGAAAGCATTTAACAAAATAGTTAAATTGAATAGAAAGGACCTTATCCATTCTAAAAGACCTTCTAAATCTAACCAATTGGTCCGCATCATCACCCAATTTTCCAAGCAACATACTCAGATGAGAGCTGTTTTAGCCAAATTTTGGCCTCTACTTACTGCAGATAATATGATTAATAAATACATCAAACCCTTTTCTGAGATCACATATCGACGGGCTCCTTCTATGAAGGATCGCCTGGTAACTAGTCACTTTATGCCCAGGAATTTGGATGTCTATATCTGTGGGTACATTCCCCTGTGGTTGGTGTGATGTTTGTTCCTTTATCTCCAATTCTAGAGATGTTGTTCTTCCCAATGGTCGTATTCATACAGTTAAGTATAGGGTCACATGCATGCCGTAGGAGTTTTATATTTAGCTACATGTCAGTGCTGATGCTTTTACGTCGGTAAAACAAAATGTCCATTCTTTAAGCGAATTAAGGATCACATCATGCCTTTAAATGGTTAACTACCACTGCTCTTGATAGACATATTGGATGTGAACATGATTTTGATTCTAGCCTTGTCTGCTTTGCCACACTTGAGCATGTACCTTCACACGCTCTGGGCGGTGGCATTGATGGGACCCTTTTGCAGTTAGAAACCAAGTGGATACACAGTTTAGATGCTATTAAATATCCGGGTTTAAATGAGTATATCAGTTTTAAATGTTTTTTATAGTAATGGTTTAGCTTATATTTTTGCTCTTTTTATATTGTTCTTTAATTGGTGATTTATCTTTAACCCATTATCTTGCTGTGTGTCCATTTGTTTTTTATCGGGTCTCTGCAGTAGGGCCCCTGGCCTTATTCCATTATATCCCTCCCCCCTTTCCTCCTTAAATTGACCAGTCACTGCCTTTTTAGATCCCTTTGTCACTCTAGGATCTACATAGAATATTCTCAGGCCACAATTTCCTTAGAATATTGTTTTGTACTTTTTTAATTTTTATATTTACTCTTATTTCATAGTCATTGTTATGTGATTCATTATTCTAATTCAAAATGTTTTCTTGTTTATTAATATAAATAAATTATGATTTTTGGCTACATAATGTTTCAATCATGCTATGTAGATTTGTAATCTGTAATAGATGGTGTGCGAGCTAGTTGGGCGATCGGGTATTGGGGAGGATGGGCTCTGTCTGCACTTGGGCTTTGCATGACATTGTCCTATCCCATCTTGCCCCCCTATATACATTCCGATTTCTTTCATCTCCCCATCTCTCCTCCTTTGCTCCATGTCCCTTCTGGCTCAGGAATGCTCTGGGGGCTGCCCCCAGGGATGGTGATCCGATAACAGCCCATGGCTGTATGGACACCCAAGGGCCAACTGCCTTTTGACAGTGGGCCTGCCTTGTGGCCGCCCCATGCGCTCTATCCCTATCCCTCTTTAGGTGCCTCCCTTTACATCCTCCCACAATGGGATGGACTTTCTCCCCCTATACCAGCCTACTGGGGAGCGTCCCTGTGTCCTGCCTAAGTCTGTCTGCGCTGCACGGCTTTGGTCATGTGACACAATGGATGTCATGCTGGGGATTCTGGGTATTTTAGGCTGCAGGCACTGCGCAGGTGTGGTGGCCGTCTTCCATCCACTCCCGGTCAGTGATGTCACATGCCGACTGAGTGGGGGGCTATAAAGGTGGACACTGCCAGCCCTTATTTGGCTGATTTCAAGGGGCGCTGTATAGATCTGATCTCTCCATATAAGGTATCGTCACAGACTGAGGGTTTTCTTCCCCACTGATCCTTACTTTCCAGCCATTCTGGCTATTTCTAAAAAAATCTTTTTTATATAATTTTCCTTTTTTTTTTTCTTATTGCTCTCTCTAGGTTCTGATATGTTTGGGATTTTCCTGACATTTAGTGCAGGACCATTATTTATACATTACTCCCTGCACATTTGTATTATACCTTGAAGCTCAGGACAGTACTTTACTTGCTTTGTTTTGGGTAAGCTACAGACATCATTTATTTTATTTACATTCTTTTACTAGTCACTGCATCCGCAATTATGTTTTAGTTTACTTTTTGATTATATTATTTTGTTTTATTTATTCAATTTTAGTTTATCCATCTCAAGTCTTTACCTGTAAGCCTTCACTGATTGGATATTTCCGGTTACTCCAGCGCCCCCTCTCTATTTCTTTATCTTCACTCTTCCTTGGTATGTATTGAGGCTATGTTAGCCCCCTTGCTTGGGACATATATGGGCTCCATGAGAGTTAATTGTCCCTACTAAAAAAATATACATATATTTTTATAGTTTAGTTTTTATTCGTCTCCTTTTGGCCCTCTGAATCCACACTACGGCGGCTTGGCTTGCCGTCCTTGGGACGCTACCCTGTGCAGACCCCGCCACTTGGGAGGATTGGGGTAGGTGGAGGATTGTATTTGGGGTTACAGGGTGTTGGATTCCCACAATTTTGTGGGGGGTGTTATCTCAAATACCTTGTTGTGCCATTTTGTAGTATCGCGCACCGTGTTTAGTTTATTTTGTATTTTTGATATTTACGGTATATGTATTTACTGTTATTTTTCTCTTTTAGAGCAACATTTATTATATTGGTTATGTCCTATTCCCCTGAAGAAGCCAATGTCTTGGCAAACATGTAGGGAAGACTGGATCCGTCTCTATAATTAGGCCTATACCATCCTGGCCATTAGTAATTTTTATGTGCTCCTTTCTTGATTGCTGTTTTCTATTAATTTTTGTTTGTTTGATATATATTGTAATAAAAATTGTCATTGTAATACTAATTCTGATTGAGTTGTCTTGGTGCTGTAATAATCCCCATCCCTTTTACTCGCATACTACTATTCTTGGTTTGTTTAATTCGGAACTCAACATGTTAATTGAAGGAGCTGATCACATTGTCCTCTGTACAATGTAGGAGATGGGCCGACTCCTATAGAAGCTCCTGCTAATGTGAGAAGGTGTCCTTTGTTTATACTTATGATAATGTATCATCTACTGTGTGAAGCTCAGTGACAACAAGTCTGACGTGTAGTGAAATCCAAATTATTCAAAACAATGGCCAGGTGGGCACAACATCACATCGGCTGCTTTAAGGGAATAGTTAATCAGTTAATAGTTAATTAGCTCATGTTAATGCTCATGTTTCTGGTTACAGGTGTATTGTTAGAGTAATATGATCAGGAGGGGGGAACCTCCTTCTGAATTGTGTATATAAGACTGTATTCTTGTTCTAATAAAGGTTTTGTGTTCAAGCTGTGTAACTGAGCTAGTCCCGCCTGGTTCTTACAATATCTGAAGATCCAGATTGGAGGAAGCAGTGTGCTGACGGAAGCACTCAAGCGGAGTGCGATGGGGATCTGTTACAATTTGAATACCTCCAATGGTTGAGGAAGGCTTTATCTAGTAGTTTAGGTGATTCTGTGGTTATTCATGTTGGCTGGAGAGTATCCCCCATTCACGTGAAGAAATAGCCCCCCTCTTCATTGCTGCATTGCTAAAGTTGAAGGTTAAAGGAGAACACTGCTGGGAAAATGTTCCTGAGAATGCCCAGAGGAAGAGTCATGATGCCAACTTAAGACCTGAGAGTTCCAGTGAACACCATGAGAGAGAGATCTGAGGTGCCTGCAAAAGAACCAAACTTGGCCCAAATGCATCAGTTCCAGTCTGTCTGTAGATGTCAAGTTCTGTCTGTTCTGTCCTTACAAAGTGGCAAGTTTTTATGGGGTGGGGAATCTTCTGATTGCATGTATGAGTACAGAACAGGGGCAGGCTGATCATTCAGGCATTTTGGGCACTTGTGAGGGTCCTGGGCCAGTAGGGGTCCCCATGAGCTGGGACTGTCACACTTTGTAGGAAGGCGTCCCGCTGCAGCTGAATCCCGGAGTTTGTCAGCAGCATTGTCTCTGCTTCTAAATACATACACTGCCCGGTGAGGTTTTCAGAAGTTCTGATTCTTCTTTCTGTCTCGCTCCCAGCAGTCTCCTGCACACTCACTCTGTGCTTCCCTCAGTTAGATCCCCCCCATCCTCAGTGTCATGTGATGAGCCCCCCGTGGAGGGGCATAGCTACTGCAACATCCCACTACATGCAGGGAGAGAGGTGAGCGGATGGAGGAAAGTCTATATGGGGAGGTAAGCTGCACACAATAACTGGCAAAGGTTCATGTCAGGACGGAAGTTTTTATGGTAGGTGGTGAAGGGTTCAGGTGACAAGAATGCTGACAATAGCAGCGAGTGTGTGTGTTGGAGTCGGCAAAGTTTGCAGCCGCCCTCCCCCAACTGAAAGACATCTCCTAAGCAGGCACACATCACATCCCTATCTTCATAATCTCCATCACTCTGTATGTCCAGATAATGTGAAGGTCATTTATGACCTTTCCATTTAACCCTTTGTTATCCAAACTCTGTAGAGTGAACAGTGTAAACCCACCGAATAAACTATACACACCATATACAAAATAATAATCCCCAATAAACATATCAGCACGATGATCAGTAAATGAGAAATATACATGGGTGGGACTTTATATGAGCCGTGACCCTCCGGTACACAAGACTCCATCCCCGATAGTTTTGCACAAAAAGGAAGGGGGAAAAAGGGAAATTGGGACTTTGTATGAAACAAGGCACTTGGG